>CALNHX010004039.1:0-136130 GCA_940337035.1 Agriotes lineatus
TTTCATATTTGGATGTTCCTTTTTCTCTACGTTTAGTTTCAGATAGGGTACAGATATCTATCTTGTGATTATTCATCTCCATTGTTACTTCTTGATCCCATCCATTCCATGATCTGATGTTCCAGCAGGCTAGTCGTAATATGTTTTTTCGTTTCCATGATCGTGCAATTGTTGTCATCATTTTTGTCCATCCGGTGTCCGATGCTTGGTTTCCAGTTCTGTGAGCGATCATTATTTTTACAACAGGAGAGCTGCTAACCCATTCCCGTCAACCCTCTTCCTTTATCGAAATGTTAAATTATGGCTATGCAAAAGTTATAACTTCTAAATAAACTTATACAGGTAACATCTTTTCCTTGGAAAGTGTAATGTAGCATGCTGTGTGGATGATTAATTAATTCAATATTAATATCAAGATATCTAAAGGGTATCATTGCGACCAAGGGGTTGTTTACTGTAAGTGAAAAAACTTCTTTAATTTTGAATAATCTACGTTTAATAAGTCACGTTAAAGGGCTAACTTTTCTTTAATTGTGGGAGTAATATTGTATATTGGGTACGTGATAGCAAAATAGCCTTCTTCACGATCAAATTTGACCAAAGGTCACAATTATTATTCATATTATAATTTCAAGATTGTTTGAAACCATTTGAAGTGGTAATTAGTACTTAAACCATCAGTAAGTGAAAGTGAGAGTAATTATGGCATGCTGTACTATCGTTTATCAAGGTATTACGAGGTACGAGAGCTACAACGAGCTTTTTGGGTTTTCAACAACTCAAGAGAGGTGTTTGACGGCTGCCAATCAGTTAGGAGCTGATAGAATATACACTCAAGGTACAAGTGAGTCTTCGTGAAGGTTAGTGTATTTTTATTACCAAGTTTGGTATGACAAAATTAGTGAAAAGCATTGTAATTTAGATTTAGAGCGCAATTTAGAATATTAAGGTTTCTAAATTTGCTTTGATTCGGGTACTCGACGTTTTCGGCCATTATAAGTAGAAATTATATAATTTTGGTCTAGGTATCTGTAATTAATTTTAACCTCAATTTGGAAAAAGTAATTTGATTAAATAATTTGACAACATTTAGTTTTGATTGATTGTAATGTCAAACCAAGCATAATAATAATACAACCTAACTTAAAAGAAGGTTCTATTAAAAGTACTAAGGAGTGTGATTGACAAAGAAGTCAATACAATAATAATTTTGTAATTCAGTATTCAATTATAAAGAGATTCATTATTATAACCTTTACTCATTCAGCTGAGGAAGATAGATTCTTATTTGCTCAATAAACTGACTAGCCGAGGTAATTTTAAATAATAGTTAAGTGACATAATTTCAATCATATATTTTCATAAGTGAGATATGTCAATTTTGAAAGTAATTCAAAAGCAACAAGGTAAGGGTTTAATACATTATTCTCGATACTACTTCTGTTAACTAAGCAATAGGGTAGATATCCAATTTAATAATTGTAATAACCGTTAGAAAAAGGGTTATATAACAAATTGCATCTATTTTCATCTGTCAAAGTTAAAATAAGGCTAGCAAACCACCCTGTATATGTATATAAGATTTATAGGATTCTAGAAACTTTCAATAATTGTATTTTCTTATTTTACTTACTTGCAAATGCATTTTCACACTGATCACAAGCAAAAGGTTTTTCACCGGTATGTGTTCTCATATGAATGGTAAGAGCCTCGCTAGTAGTTGTGCCTTTTCCGCAAATGTTGCACACATATGGCTTCTCACCTGTGTGGACTCGTTTATGTACGGTAAGTTGAAATGGCTGTGTAAAAGCCTTGTGACATATCTAAAGTGAAAAATAGTTAAGCACATGCTATTGATACACTTTCTTAAATTTACCTCACAGATGTGTTTTTTCTCTGAATGGGTTAACAGATGTTTAGATAATGAGCTTGGCATATAAAAAGTTTTTCCACAAGTTTCACAAGTTAGTGGTCTCTCTCCGGTATGCTTTCTCATATGAATTTCGAGCCAACTATTGTTACAAAACCTTTAAATAGAAACTATTATATTCAAGAACTACATTGTATATGTTCATACTCAAAATTAATTTAAAAAATAAAATGTTGAATATAACCAAATAGAATATCCACCCACCTCTTTTCACAAACACGACACATGTGCTTCTTTTCGTAAGTCCGTTTTTCACCAGCATGTTGCTCTCTAATATGCTTTTTTAGCGTGGCAGAATGCAAATAAGTCTTTTGACATACTTTACAAGGATATGGCTTATCCTTACGATTTCTGTGTTCCCTTATTTCCTGCTGATGATTTGCAGAATGTGTTTTAATGTGTCTGGTTAGCTGGGATCGCTGACTAAAGGTTTTCTCACATACTGCACAGTTATGTTTCGCTCCTTTGCTGGTATGTTCTCGTTTGTGTACGGACAGCTTCCACTTTGCTAAAATTAGGAACTCGTACTTTAATTACTTTCATAAAAAATTTGTTTAGTAAACTACATTCAGGCATATTGATGCTTTTCGTTTAATTGTACAGAAATGACAGAAGTATCACTCGAAAGAGAAAATTTTATTTCACTTTCTATGTCTATGTGTATACAAGGTGTTAAAAAAAATCGTAACAAATGGGCGAAACTAATCGTCAAAATAAGATAAAAAATTCCTATTAGCATAGGACAGAGAATACATTTTAATGCAGCTACAGCCCTGAGAAGGTTAATGAATGGTGATGCAACGGATGGTGTATTAGCAAGATGCCGGATACCCGGCGCACTTCCATACCGGCTAGCTGAATATTCGGCCAACTGTTTGACTGGAATTAGGCACAAAAAAAACACATTTAAGGTCAATTTTACGTGAGCAACGTAGCTCGATGGTAACTCGTTTGCGAGGATGCAGGGGAGCACATCAGTAATCAGTTCAATTCAGTTTCAGTAGTCACGTTGTCATATATTATTACTTATGATTATAATGTGCTGTGAAATGGCATCAACTAAGAAAATCAGCACTTGGGAAATATTTTAGTACTTGCGAGGACGATGGCCAGTATGCTGAATGCTTGCTGTGCAAGTTGAGGATTTCTCACGGAGGGGAAGAGAAAAAGGCACATATTTTTATTATTTAATTTATTAATTGCGATACCAACAATTTGCTTTTTAATTTAGATACGTCGACTATAAAAAATCACATGACAACCAAGCATACTAATAGGTTTGGAACTGATATTATTGCAGCTGGACCTTCTACAAGTAAAAGTACACTAATTTCTTCACAAAAGAAGTTGATTTTAACAGAAACTATGGAAATAAACTGATTTAGGATGCTAGTGACACCAGATCAAAAGAATATCATTAACTGATTCTGGAAATGATTGCCTTGGATAACGAACCACTATCGATGGTGGAGCGAATCGATTTTAAAAACTTTCTCCAGAGAGCATTGTCATTATAAAATTCCAACTTAAACTTACTTTACTTATACTATAGTTCTTGACATATACGAACGAATACACACTAAAATTGAAAATCAAATATCTCAAGCTCTTGCAAACTCAGCAACTTTAGACATGAGGACCTGCACACACAACTCAAGCTTTTTTAAGCTTTACAGCCCATTGGTTGTCCCCTGAATTTAAAATGGAACATGCTGTACAGATTCAGCGAAACTCGATGTCTCAGCTCTATTATAAGAAAAGGAAAAACGATAGAAAAAATCTGAAACAAGGTTCTTAAATGGGATTGATTAAGGTCCATTTTAAGCTAAATTTGAATATTTTTCGATATTTGGAAACTAAAGTAATGACGTCATCGAATGTTTTTTTCCCAGAAACATACCTATAGAGTTAATTTTTCTGAACACATTTTGTGAAGAAAAAAATTTGCTATCTTCTTCCATTAAAAAATGATAAGCAAATTTGTAAAAAAAGTATTATCAAAAATTCATTACTTTTAAAAATGTTCATGCACAACGAAGAAGTCGACATGTTATTAGTTTATAAACGACGCTTCGCGCGCAAATTGCGCTCTCTCCAACGGCACCTCGAAGTGAAACTCCGGCAACATCTCATTTCCATCTCCCTCTCTCTGGGGTTAGTGAATTAGTTACGATTAGTTAGGTTAGTGGGGTTAGTGGATTAATTACATCTTGGCTGGAAAACGTCCATTAGGTAGTACATCAGCAAGATTAGGTTAGTAGGATTAGTCAATCGTCACTTTTTGGTTGGTCATGGGGTTGGTGTTGTAAAAAATCTGTTTAATGTAGTGATAAATCACGCTATTATCCAGAAAACCTCTCTCTCCTACCGCAGACGGGGCTGCTCTCTCAAAACTCTCTCTCTCCAACGGCACCTCGAAGTGAAACTCCGGCAACATCTCATTTCCATCTCCCTCTCTCTGCACTACGTTCTCAATTGTTATGTCGTCGTCCATCTTTGTTTGAATTGCGTCGAAACGGACCGAGAAGACCCGACCGTTCTCTGCTGCGAATGATCGCTCGAATCAGCGGGCGCGTCTGCTCGAGCTGTCTAGAACGGTGGAAGGTTCGAGAACAATCGGCTGCAACGTGTCAACTGTCTAGACTGGTCTGTCTAGAATGGATTCTGCAGAATGGCGCAGTGGTGGAGTATTTTGTCTGGAAATCTGGACGTCATGGGATCGATTCCGGGCCAAAGACACAATTTACGGTCGAATTCGGGTGTTGAGCTCGAAGACGCGGTCTGTGCAGGGTTGTGAAAGTTGTTACTTTTGTAACAAAATTGATACTTTTCCATTTAGTTGGTTACTTTGTTACTATAAGTATCATTTTTGTTACTTTTTCTTTTAAACTAAAAACTTGAAAATTTAGTACCTACTATTTATCGACTGGAGAAGCTGCAACGTGTCAACTGTCTAGACTGGTCTGTCTAGAATGGATTCTGCAGAATGGCGCAGTGGTGGAGTGTTTTGTCTGGAAATTTGGACGTCATGGGATCGATTCCGGGCCAAAGACACAATTTACGGTCGAATTCGGGTGTTGAGCTCGAAGACGCGGTCTGTGCAGGGTTGTGAAAGTTGTTACTTTTGTAACAAAATTGATACTTTTCCATTTAGTTGGTTACTTTGTTACTATAAGTATCATTTTTGTTACTTTTTCTTTTAAACTAAAAACTTGAAAATTTAGTACCTACTATTTATCGACTGGAGTGGCGCTTTCTATACTCGCTGTAATAACAACACGATTGAATCATTGATCTGACGTTTACAGATTTACAGTTACAGTTTAGTTATTTAACCGCAGAGGGCGTTTACGACAGTTGACAGTTTTGACAGGAGAGCTAAATGTAGAAAAGCAATGTGAAAACGAGTAATGTTCCTAGAGATAGGAAGTTTTGAAAGTTTTATAACGTTTTTTCAAACGGGGCTGCGCGCGCTATTGCGCGGTCTCCAAAGGGGCCCCCGGGACTGCGCCCCTCTCCATGTGGGCTTTCGGGGCTGCGCTCCTCTCCAAAGGGGCCCTCAGAGCTTCGCCCCACTCCAGGAAGGCCCCCGGGGCTGTGCCCCTTCCCAAGGGGGCCCCCGGGGCTGTGCCCCTCTCCAACGGGGCCCCCGGGCCTGCGCCCCTCTCCAAGTGGGCTCTCGGGGCTCCGCCTCTCTCCAAGGGGGCCCTCGGGGCTGCGCCCCTCTCCAAAGGGGCCCCCGGGACTGCGCCCCTCTCCATGTGGGCTTTCGGGGCTGCGCTCCTCTCCAAAGGGGCCCTCAGAGCTTCGCCCCACTCCAGGAAGGCCCCCGGGGCTGTGCCCCTTCCCAAGGGGGCCCCCGGGGCTGTGCCCCTTTCCAACGGGGCCCCCGGGCCTGCGCCCCTCTCCAAGTGGGCTCTCGGGGCTCCGCCTCTCTCCAAGGGGGCCCTCGGGGCTGCGCCCCTCTCCAAAGGGGCCCCCGGGGCTGCGCCCCTCTCCAAAGGGGCCCCCGGGACTGCGCCCCTCTCCATGTGGGCTTTCGGGGCTGCGCTCCTCTCCAAAGGGGCCCTCAGAGCTTCGCCCCACTCCAGGAAGGCCCCCGGGGCTGTGCCCCTTCCCAAGGGGGCCCCCGGAGCTGTGCCCCTCTCCAACGGGGCCCCCGGGCCTGCGCCCCTCTCCAAGTGGGCTCTCGGGGCTCCGCCTCTCTCCAAGGGGGCCCTCGGGGCTGCGCCCCTCTCCAAAGGGGCCCCCGGGACTGCGCCCCTCTCCATGTGGGCTTTCGGGGCTGCGCTCCTCTCCAAAGGGGCCCTCAGAGCTTCGCCCCACTCCAGGAAGGCCCCCGGGGCTGTGCCCCTTCCCAAGGGGGCCCCCGGGGCTGTGCCCCTCTCCAACGGGGCCCCCGGGCCTGCGCCCCTCTCCAAGTGGGCTCTCGGGGCTCCGCCTCTCTCCAAGGGGGCCCTCGGGGCTGCGCCCCTCTCCAAAGGGGCCCCCGGGGCTGCGCCCCTCTCCAAAGGGGCCCCCGGGACTGCGCCCCTCTCCATGTGGGCTTTCGGGGCTCTTCCCTGGACGTCCAGTCAAAATGAAAAAACGGCGGACATCCGAACTTACACACAGACCAACATAGGATTTTATTATAGAGTGGATGGGGAATCTCAAAAGAACTCTAGAAGAGCAGTTTAGTTATACGCCCACAGATACCCCGAACGTGTTATTCCAAGCTTAAAAATATTTGCAAGTTTTGAACGCACGTGCAAATAATTAGGCATTTTTTTCTTGAAAGGAAAGAAAAATTGTTAAAAGGGTTAATTCTGACAATATTGTTGCCACTGTGGTAATAACATATGTATTTTTTTATGTTAAATTAATAATTAATACTAATTAAAAATAATAATTAATAATGTTTAATTATTGACAGATGCAACTTTGCTATTTGTTTCCAACGGCTACTTGTTTAAATCGTGATGATTACGAATTTTTGATACTTTTTTTTAGAAATTTGCTTATATTTTTTTAACGGACGAAGATAGCAAATTTTTTTCTTCACAAAATGTGTTCAGAAAAATTAACTCTATAGTTTCCAAATATGGAAAAATATGCAATTTGGCTTAAAATGGACCTTACTCAATCCCATTTAAGAACCTCTTTTCAAATTTTTTCTATCGTTTTTCCTTTTCTTATAATAAAGCTGAGACATCGAGTTTCGCTCACCCTGTACTTGCTATGACCATTTTTAGGCTCTCATACAGGAGAAAACACCGCAAGAGAACTCAATGCATTCGCAATTCGTTGGAATATTTTCAATCGAAAGTTCATGTACTTGTACATGATAGTGGAGCCAACATGGTGAAAGAAGTTAGTCGCCGGTTATGCATCTGCTAGATGCTTTATTTGCTCTCTTCAATTGGCAGTATCCGATACGTTGACCCCAGACTGAAGTGATGGAAACTAGCTGCTGCAAGACGAATTGTGACTCACTTCAATCGTTTAGGATTAGCTCAAGAAAAACTCAAGGACATCCAAAACATATTAAACTTACCAGTACATCAGCTAGTCCAGGACGACAGTACCTGCTGGAATTCCATGCTTTGCATGCAAGAGCGTTTGGTAGAAGAGAAATACGAGCTGTTTATCTTTATATCCCCGATAACAACAATTCAGTAAATAATTTAACAAATCAACAATGGGAGCTTATGGAGCTGTGTATTAGATTTCTCAAACCTTTTGAAGAAATCACGAAACTTACCAGTTCTGGTTGTGTATGCATCTCTGAAGTAAAACCACATGTGGCCACATTAATGTGATACTTGGACAAAGAAGAAACGATAAATAAAACAAAAAACGTATTGAATACGAGTTTCATTAAAATTTGGATTGAAAAAACGGGATCTCGACGGCAAACGATATTTACTGACAACTTTTCTTGACCCCAAATTTAAAACATGTTTTATGAAAAAAAATCTTTCTGAAAAATCCCTAGTAAACAACATCAGAGAAACACAGACGGTAATGTTGATGTTACTGATGGTATTCACAACAGTTTTTGGGATTGTTTTGACGAAGTGGTGAAAGATAATAGTAACACTAACGATAACGTTTTGGAAAAAAATTTAATTGTCAGCGAACTTCACTATTATTTAAGAACAACAAAGATTGACAGAAATACTGACCCTCACTGGTGGTGTAACTCAACTCAGTAACCACTTTTGTCAAAGTTGTAGCAGAGTATACAGCGAGAGACTCTTTTCAGAGGCTGGAAATGTATACACAACCGTCTTCTACCTTTGAACGCTGAAAAACTTGTTTTTATTCACCATAATTTGCCATTAGTAAATTTTATTTAGTAGTCTTAAGGTAGTCCTAGCACCTAACTGGCTTAACCAAAAGGTATTGCCATTTTGTAATTATAATAATAAAACTGTTTGATTTTTATATATTCCTTATATTCTTCAACTAGGTATCCGGTTTGGGCCGAATGTCATGACACTATCCGGCGTTCGGTCGGATAGGCTAGATGCAGGATAGTAACTGGTTATCCGTTGCAAGTCTAGTAATAAGTAAACAAGGATTTAGTTTAATTAAAATAAGTTTTCCTAGCCACTCTGTACAACTAATCCAAAGTTTGTAATTTTTTAATTTTATTAATAGAGCATCATAAATGTCATCTTAGTATCAAAAAAATTAGTCCAAGATTTAAGAGAGCTGTTAGATAAAAAGTTGTATTGCGTTACCCCTGCGGGTGTCCTGATTAAACCTATTCTTTTGTGACTTATATGCTACATTCCACACTTATACAATAAATAACTATTATTTTTAAATACATTTTACTTATTGTTTTGAGTTTTATTACCCTTACTAATCCTACGTTACCAATTACTATATATTGTTATATTTAGTGATAGCTCCACATTTGAACTAGTCATATAATTTATGTAGTGACTATTTTACTTTGAGTCTGCCCTTAATGCAATGCACCATAGTAGAAACCTAGAATTACTTTCAAATCAATTATTTCAATTAAGTACTCTTATTCAAAGTGGTTTGCCAAATCTAGATCTCTATTAATTGAAGTTTAAATTTTTATTTTTATTCTTGACTATTTAATAACATCAAATGTCAGCTTGACTTCTACATTTACTCAAACCAGGTATTGACAAATCTATTTTTACATTGACATAACTAACAATTAACTCACCAAAGTAAGTACTGTTTTGTATTTTACTTTCTTTTATTGTTCGTTATTCAAAATGCTTTGATATTAATTACTAACACAAACCTTATCACTTCTTCAGCTCACACTGCCAATATTTAAATACCACTGCTCCTATCCTCAAGAGATCCCGATGTTCACCTTATACAACACCTACAGCTTATTCCTGTCAACCAACTCCAAACGTCCGCTGAATCCGGTATCGCTCCTCTCATCAAATGTCACCTTCACGCCAATAGACTCCTGGTAAGTTTCAGCTTTATAAATGAATCTGATCTTATCTTGTTTATTCTTTAGATAGTCCTCTGCACTCAGCAAACCCCACAGAAGCTGTCTCATTCCAGCTGGCACTCCTACTAACCTCCTTCTAGATGAATGACCTCACTTCCATACAACTACCAATGTAACCAATGAATATTTAATTATGTGTCACCTTCACCAATAAATCCAATTTCCTCCAATTCAGTAGTTCTCTGGTTCTTTCTATTTAATTCGCTGTATTACACAATCTCTTCACTGATTGTTTAGTTTTAATAAATTATTATTTCATTTTAGTTTCTGCACCTCGTAGATTTGTTAATAGCCTTTAAATTTGTATACTACCAAATAACTATACAAATAAGGCATAATTTCTAACTTTTATTGATCAAAATTAAACATTTCAAGATTATTTGTACATTTTTTTCGAGTTTGTTTTTACAACTGACTAAACAAAATTTTCATTTCTATTAGATACAACTCTTCTTGCCCTCTTATAAATTTTAAATATCCTATTATTACGTGCTATCAATTCCTATTATTATAACAAATACATTTGTCAATTGTAACCTTGGCTTGAAACTTATTAAAATTAACTGCAACCATCAAAATTTGAATACTCAATTGCTATTTATACCTCAAATTACCTTACTCATTGTCTTAATTAATTTTATCATTCTTATTGAACTTTACACCCAATCTTTATTAAACCCTTTAGAATTTGATTATAATTAAACTTCCAAATTCATCATTTCTATCATCCATATTTTAAAGCTACCTTTTGCATATCATAACAATATATAGGTCAGCTCTCCAAGCCTTTGAGGTCTAAGGCTTTGTTGGCGATAATTCTCCATTTATTTCTATCTTCTGTTATTTCCAGCTCTTGTAGGTCTTCTTTGATACATGTCAACAACGCTTTCTTTGATTTTCGTCTCCTGTTTCATCATTCCGGTTCGCTTGTTAGTACTTGTTTTGAGATTCTTTCAGGACCCATTCTTGACACGTGTCCTAACCATCGTAGACGGCCTTGTTTGATAATGTTTACTATGTTTGGTTCGTTGTATTTTTCTTGTATTTCCGTCCTTCTCCATAGTCCATTCTCTCTTACTCTGCCGAAAATTCTTCTTAATATCTGTAGTTTTTCTATGTCCTTTTGCCTTAACACCCACGATTCACTGGCGAAGTTCACTGTTGGGCAGATTATGGTTTTATATAGTTTTACTTTTACCGATCTTGTGATATTTTTTGACACTAGCAGTTTACTCAAAGACGCTCGATTTCACTTTATCACTGTTTACTAATATCGCGGCTCCTAGATATATTGCTGTATCAACTTCTTCTGTGTTTCTTCATTTGTTATCCTCAGGTCTTGTTGAATATGTCGGTTCATATTTCCTGTGATCATGTATTTTGATTTTTTTTCGTTCACCTCTAATCCGAACTTTGCTGCTTCTGGTTCCAATTGTTTTAGTAGGTCTTTTAGCCCCTCCTTTACTCTTGGTAATATGGTTAAATCATCTGCATATGCAAGACATTGATAGGGAGCTTTTAAGATATTACTGTCACGTTTAATTTTACTGTTTTGTAAGATTTTTTCTAAAACTAAATTGAATAGTATTGATGATATAGTATCTCCTTGTTTTAGTCCATTTGAGGTTATAAATCTGTCAGATATTCCCTGCTGAATTTTTATTTGATTGTCGGTTCCTTTTAGTGTCTTATCTATTAGTTCTATTAGTGTTTCTGGAAGTTTTAGTTCTCTTAGTGCTCGTAGCATCTGTGTTCTTTTTACTTTGTCATACGCTTGTCAGAAATTCAGGAATAGCATGTATGTATAATCTTTAACCTCAATTACCTTCCGATGTAGAGGCTGGTGCTTTATGGGCTGGCATCTGGCGGTAGAATGCTCAACTTGCCCCGGATTCAGGATACAGAGTTGGAGCACGCCTTTGGTGCTTGCGCAGCAAGCAGTGTGTGATGTGTGTGTTTTGGTGATGTGTTGACCTTGTTACTCTATCTCTTAGGTCTGTGGTTCTGAGTAGAGCACAGTTAATTTAGTGCCCAACTGCAAATGGTCTCACCGAGCCCGATTCAAAGGCTACGGAAAAATTCCGACCCCTGCGGGATTCGAACCGAGGACTTGCTTAATGCAAGCCTGGGGCTTACACAACTGCGCCACGTGGCTTCTTGGAATAGCATGTGTAGTTGTATATTCTTTTTTAAGCACTCCTCTTGATATTCTCTTAACACTGGTTCTGCTTCTTCCTTTAACCTGTTGTTGAGTAGCATAGCCAGTAGTTTGTATGCCACCTTTAGTACTGATATGGGTCTGTAATTTTTACAGTTTAGGGGGTCTCCCTTTTTATAGATTGGGGTAATTACTGTTTCGCTCCAACTCATTGGCATTCTCTTGTTTTCCCATATTGTAATAATTAGATTAAAGATTCTTTCCATGAGTTGTTTGCCTCCATGCTTTATGAGTTCGGCGATTCCTGGTTGGAAGCTTTTTTTTATGCTTCAAACTTTCTTATAGAATATTCCTGCTTACTGTGAGTACTATTTCTTTTAGGAGTTCTAGTTGGTAGGTCCGTTTTTTGCTTCCACACATACTTTTTACTCGGTGTTTCTTGTTTTATCATCGCTATTTTAGCATTCTTCCTTGATTCTACGACAGCTTCATATTTCTTTGCCAAACCATGGTTTTCCTTTCCTTTTATTTTCTGTATGCAGTTCCTTTTGTGTTGCATATTTTATTATTTCCCATTCGGTTTCTATATCTTCTTTTCCGCTACTGTTTTCAAGCTGTTTTTCAATTTCTTCTTTGAACTTTTCACTAGTTTGTTCTATTTTTAGCGTTTCCAGGTTCCATTTTTTCCTCTTCTGTCCACTTGTTTTACTCTCTTCTGGGAGTTGTTGTTTTAGGTTTATACGAACCATAAAATGTTCAGAATCAATGTCAGCTGATCTACAGCTTTTTACGTCAGTATGCAGGAAGCATGCATTTCTGATATTAGGGCGTGGTCTATTTGATTTGTGGCTTTTCCATCTGGAGTTCTACACGTTCGCTTGTGTATTTCTTTATGTTTTAAGTAGGTTGATTTTACTATCATGTTCTTTTCTGCAGCAAAATTTATTAGTTTTTGGTCGTTGTTATTAGTTGTCTCGTGTTTGCTAAAGTTTCCTATCATAGCTTTGTTTCTTTCTTCTTTGCCCAGCTTTGCATTGAAGTCTCCTCCAATAATTTTTGTCGTACCTCGGAATTTTTTCGTATTCAGTGTTTTCATAATATTATTCTTTATCCTCGTTTTCCGCTTCTTCTATAGGGGCATGTACATTAAGTATACCAATTTTCCTCTAATTATTAGGTAGCACAATATATTATTTACCTTTCTGAAACCTATTAAGTTATTTTTTCTACTTTGCTTTATTAAAAATTCGTTTCCTAATTTATTTTCATTTCCTCCACCGTTGAGGAGAGTATAATCTTCTATGCCTGTTATTTGATCTATTTTATAATTTTTCATTTCTTTGATTAACTGTTTTAATGCACTAACTAAATGAATGAAAATAAAAAGGTAAAAGTGAGAAAAAATAGCCTAGGATCCTTAGAAGATTAAAGGCACAAGGAGAAATAAAGGCTAGTAACAAAGAAATTAAAAAATATGGTTAAGAAAGTCGAGCCATAAAAGAAGAACTGATCAAGCGAGTGGTAGAATGGGCAAAGGAAAAAAGAGACCTGCAACGCAAATTTGAAGGATTAGAGAAAAGGATCAAAAGTCAAGAGAAAAATAATAAAATAAACAATATAGTAATAAAAGGGGCACCACTACAAGACAGAAATCTAAAGGAAACAGTTAAGGAATCCATAAAAACGAGATGGGAGTCACGATAACTGTGGAATCAGCATAAAAGTTGGAAAACATGAAGATAGAAAGTTGATAGTGGTCAAACTTAACGGATCTCGAAGAAAAACTAACAGTACTAAAACAAAAATACAAGCTAGAAGTCAGGAAAATATTCATTGATGGTGATCTAACAATAGAAGAACAGAAAGTACAAGTGGAAATTAGGAAAAAGGTAAAAGAAGAAAAAGAAAAGGAAAATATAACAAAAATTGGCTACCGCAAAATTGACGGAGTAAATTACAAATGGACAGAAAAAAATCTGGTGTGACACGCACACAACTTCCTTTTACAGTGATCTTATACAGTCAGACCTCGCCGTTCGCGGCTTTGCGTTTCGCTGATTTGATTTTACACGGGGCACCTTTGTGCTCCCTTTTCTTTGCCGTTCGCGGATGGAATTGCCAACGTTAACTGTTTCAACTTTCACACACTAACGACCGGTCTTATGAAGGCCGCTAATCTGACGTTAACTTTATTTGTTTACTAATGAATAATATATCACAAGCGCCAACGTTTTGATAAGCTTTTGTTTATTTTAACAGCGATTTAAAGTTAACGTCAGGTTAGTGACCTTCATAAGACCGGCCGTAAGTAAATAAAGCAGAAGTATGCGGTATATGTCATGAATACCTAAATAACATTATTTATCACGAACTTGTAAACACACTTATCGAGCCTAATTCTTTGAATCTCTTATTACCAAATCGGACCTGAAATAAATTGTAAAATTATAACTTGAATAAACAAATGGACATTCGAGCTCTAGATTCAAGTGGCAGACTTATGTTACGTATGGAATTTTAGTTCAAACTTTCCTGTCATCTCGAGCCTTTCTGCCGAAAATTCAATTGAGTTTAATATTTAAAACACAGAAAATCATTTCGTCAAAGCCTAAAGTTTCTGCTTCAGATTTGCCAGACAAAAAACGCAGAAAAGTTTTGGTTTTTTGAGGTTGCATAGTACAAATAAATCTAGTTAATGGAACCTAACCCCGTTTTTATCATTGATGTGTTCACTTGCGCATCGCGGCATTCTTCTGGAATGTAACCCCCGCGAACGGCGAGGTCTGACTGTAATTAGTCAAAAATTTGATTTTTAATTTTTAAGCATTTATAAAAAAAATTGAAAAATTACAAATTCTACAGAAACTGAAGAAATAGAGCGTTATTGAAGAGACAAATGTTATCTAAAATTTTAAGCTGAATTCAAAAATGTAATAATATACCGGGTGTTCTATTTAAAATAGGAGTTAATAAAAAAGAGAAAAAAAAAACCAAAGAAACCCATTTTAGACCTATTTAACTGGAAAATCACCTATCTCACATCAATACACATTTGTAAAGTTAGAAAAAAATCGTTAAAAGCCGTTTTTGAAAAAATTGAAAAAAAACTGAAAAATCAGAAGAGTAAACACCATACTTCCGGTTATGCGATTTTCTTCAAAAGCTTGCTGTTGCATCTAGATAGTACACAAAACTTATATCAAGAGATCCAAAAAAAACTGTTCCTCAGCGGGCTGTGGAAATTCAGGTTAGGATTTGCGTCATTTTGTGTCATAACTGACAGAAAACCTAACCTGATAACCTCGAATTTGACATTAACGTACAGTGTCATCAACATATTATTCATACGTTGAATTTCCACAGCCCGCTGAGGAACAGTTTTTTTTGGATCTCTCGATATATGAAGTTTCAATGCCACACTTCTTTTCGTTAGAAGTACAACTTTTATCACAAATGTAGAGGATTATTAAACGAGGCGCAGCCGAGTTTAATATTCCACATGCGAGGAAAATAAGCACGCTAACACAAGTTGTCTATAAGATTTTTAAAATTTCATTAAACATTCAAATAAGCCTATTTTGTATAGAATTGTATTTGCCTTCATTTTAGTCAAGTAGGTTGGTCAGTTTTGGTAACTAAGGAAACGACTGTTTAAAATCGTTCATTCCTAAATTAAGAAAAGTGTCAGTTTTTTTTACTGAGTGAAAAAAAGTGGCACTTCACTCACTGAAATTAATTTAAAAAGTAGGCTCAGTGAAAAAAAGTGACACTGCTTTTAATTTAGGAATGAACGATTCTAATTGGACGTTTCCTTAGTTACCAATAGACATTTCCTTAGTTACCAGAACTGACCAACGCACTTGACTAAAATTAAGGCAAATTTAATTCTATACAAAATAGGCTTGGATTTGAATATTTAATAAAATTTAAAAAAATCTTATAGACAACTCGTGTTAGCGTGCTTATTTTTCACGCGTGTGAAATATTAAACTCGGTTGCGCCTCGTTTAATAACCCTCCACACTTGTGAAAAAAAGTTGCACTTGTAACACTTGTGGTCTAAATAACTATTACTTACGACCGTGTGTAAAATTGCCTTTTAGTTTGCAGTTTTAAGTTTGTAAAACCACTGTTTTAATAACATGTTTTTATTAGTTTACGTCGTCAGTAGTAACGTGTTTAAAAAAATTCATTAGTCACGTTGTCAGTAGCAACGTTTTTTAAAATTTTTAAAACATGCAATATTACGACCGGTTGTAGGTAATCCTAATTTACATAATTTTTTTTTTATATTTACCGTGTTTTCTAGATTCTATCGCAGATAAAATATTGTACGATACATATGCGTAAGCATCTTTAGTCATTCGCGGGCTTAAAACGCTCGCTCACTCGCGTTTTAACTCTACCCCACACGTGCCTAAAGAATCGTAAATTACTATTTTCTTCAAACGGCAGTAAAATGTGACATTATACTGCTTGATTGATGATGCTAAACTGTCACTTCATTGCCATGTCATCTAAACCACTTTATCTGCCGCTCGTCAGCGGCAGATAATATTATGTGCCACTGACGAGATCAAGTAATTTTCTTCGAATTTTGTTCACAAAATTGTAAATAATTTGTTATAAAAACGTTTGAAGAAAAAATACTATATGTTATTCGGAGCAAAAGTATCTTTATGTGGCTCGGCTGTACTTATCTGCCTCGCAAGCTCGCCAGATAACCTGCCCAGCCACGCCACATAAAGTATAATTTTTGCTCCTAATAACATAATATACTATTTTGGGTTCAGGGGACTCTAAAACGTGAAGATCTGCTGAAAACTCAATTTCGAATTTTTGGGGTGAATCCAATACTTCCTTTATCGTAAAAGGAAGTAAAAATGGAGGCACTTTAAAGTGAATTGCAAACACCATCACAAAAATCTAAGAACACAATTAGAGGACGGAACCACGGTAACGAAAATATGCTCCAAAAAGGATATGATACAGAACAGAAAAAGTAATAACGCTACAAAAAAAAAAAAAAAAAAAAAACAAAAACGGGGTCTGAACAAATAGAAGACAAAATAAGATTAGCAACGTGGAACGTAAGAGGATTAAACCAATTACTATTTGGAGTATATTTATATTTCCCAACTTGAGAAGTTCTGTCGTTTAAAATCTTAAAAAAATACAAATTTTCCCCACAGGTATTTTTATGAAATTTCACTGCCCGGGCCCTCTGTAAAGTCTCAGCACGCGCCGGATCTCATTTTGTTACTATTATTTGTTGCCAGCTTTTGATGTACCACAGTGCTCTTTTCCCAATTCTAGAATGATTTATGTAAGTTTGGTCCATTTTTCCTTTACAGTTTTGCCTAGTTCTCCTACAAGATATTCCTTCCATGTCTTTCTATTTTTACCTTTTTCTGCTATCTTTAATATAATTTTTATCTTCTCCTCTAATATGATGGACCTTGATTTCCTAGATTTTTGATTTTCCAAATACAATCTTAAATTCGAATTCTACTGCACCACCATTTTTGGTGGCAACAGCAAACGCATAATTTATTCTTCCCGAAATTTATTTTTAATGCTTTTGTTACGTAGACTGTTTATAACTAATAGAAGTGCATGGTATGTAGGGTTGCCATACATCCCAATTTTTCGGGATTTTACCGATTTGGAGCTAGTTGTCCCAAAACGAAGTGCTGTCTCGAAGTGTCCCAATTTTCCAAGAAAATTTTACGCTTTACCTATTTCGAGAGATAAATAAAAAGTAGTCTCCTGCTAAAATTTCTAACAAAGAATTCAATTACATTGGCATATTTTTTATTTGTATAGTTAGTAGCGACTCTTTGATCACTTACAAAAAACCTGCCTTGAACAGAAATAACATACACTTTTCAAGAGGTTGCAAATAACATAAGTTACTCGAATGGAGAAAGTAAAATAGTTTTTGAAATTTGAACTGAATAATATAAACACTTGCAAGCGGAACACTAACGTCCTGTTTAAAATTTATGACTAGCCTATTGTAAACAATTCGTTCCGCCGCAACCTACCTCAAAAATATAAGCTAAAAAGCGACCAAGATGGGTTTGAACGTAAATATTTTCCTAGCACAACATAGTAGCAAAACCAATTCGATTATATCTTCAGTAGATATGTTTATAAATACTCAAAACACAAAAATAGATTGTCTAAAACGTACGTTATTACTAAAAAATTGGACATAGACTATTTTTGCGACGCAAATAAGATTTTCAAATATCAATTTATTTTTCAAAATCAGAAAAAAATAATTGCTACTACTTATCAATATTATAATCCTTGCATATTACACTACAACGCTTATCAGCTGAAAACTTCAAAGTTGCTCCCACAAAATAGTGAGAAACAAAAAACTTCACCAATGCTTCAAAAGTCGTGACTTAGAATGCACGCTGGTAATACTGTCATATCAGCTGCACATTTACACCAAGGTTTATTGGGGTAGTTTTTATAACTACAATAATTCTAGAAAATGTAAAATTAGACAAAGGAACTGCAATATCTGTAGAACAGAAACAAGACTTTTCAGAGCAGTATTAAGTTTCAAAACAAGTATTATTGACTATTATGCACAGTGGTATAACTGTCATACCCGAGAACATTAAAAGGGTTAAATTGATTTTATTATTAGTTTCCTTTGCGAATACATAATAGTTTAATGTGTTTCTTTAATATTTAGTTTCTAGTATTTGTAAAATTAACTACGAAAACTTTAAAAAACCCAAGTATTGAATAACCTTTTTTTTCACAAGCACCCGCCCCCCCCCCCCGTCCCAATCGCTCCATTGTTTTAATTTTGTCCCGAAATTGTTATTTTCAAATATGGCAACCCTAATGGTATATACACTATTTACTAAAATAATTATATTTATTGTGAATATTATATTATGTACAGTTAAGTTTTAAGTATTGATTCAAAAATTTAAATTCCCAGCTTTTTCAGACAACCTGTCCTTCCTATTACTCGACGATATGTTCCATATTTACGTATTTATTAATATTTTACAAATAAAAGAGCCTTATCAAATCATACTTTTTATTTACAATGTTATGTATTTTAAAATTAAAAGTGTTTATAAATTAATAAAAATTAATCCTCATCTTTATTTCCTGTTTCTTCACTAACATCACTTTCGTTTTCAACATTTTCACTTTCATCAACTACTGGAACATCTTCAACCTCTTTGTGCTTCATCCACATTTTAGCAGCAGCAAGCAGCTTCAAGTTAGGCTTACTAGCTTCATCCTCTGGGAAAATGTAGTCGAACACCTCTTCCCAGCCTTGTTCGGTACCATCTTCATCAATAACCTTTTGACGTTTTTTGATTCTCCTGGGCATTTTACTTTCCACCTTTGTTTTGTTATCGTCGTCGCCGTTAGTATTTTCAAACTCACGCCAATTTTCAAGCAGTAGTACTCTGGACTCCTTTTCTGGCGAGTTCTTTAAACATTCATTTGCCCTTTCATATACACGTCTTGCTAATGATATATTTAATCCTTCATTACGGTCACTGTTCAGCTCAAATTTTGCATACGAAAGCCACACCTTTACATGCGTTGTTCGGTCTAATAATCGTTCGTATAACTGTCGGGCATTTTCGCTCTCTTCTTGAGAAATTTCAAAATCTATGTAGGATTTCCAAAGCAATTCTGGCATGTCTAATCGGGGCTGGTTCACAGCCAATTCGTAGACGGATCGAGCCCTCTCGTAGTCGCCCAACAGTGTTTCCAATTCAGCAAACTTCATCCAGGTTACACAATTTTCAGGACCAAATTCTAAGAACTTTTGGTATAGAATCCGACATCTGTCAAATTCACGGAGTTGTATTTCTATATCTATGTAGCCCCTGAAAAGCTTATCCCTAGGACACATACCAATAGCCATTCCTAACACTTTACGAGCCGCTGTGAGGTTCTTTCGACGTATTTCAAATTGAGCAAAAAGAAGCCAAATTTTTGAAAATGTGAAAATTTTATGGGGTAAAAGCTCAAGACAGGCTTTATATACTTGGCGTGTTCGATCATAATCGTGAGCTTCCAGTTCTTCAAAGAGAGCATAGTTTATCCAGAGGTAGATATATCTGAAAATTAAAAAATATGATTTATATAGAATTGTAATTCCGTAACACTTTAGATAAAACATGTCAATTGAATGTTATAATATCACCAAAGTGAACACAAATCGCAGAAGGTTAGCCCAGGACTGAAAAATCTCCCAATAACAATAAATTTTGTATTTTACACATTGATTTTGACATTTAAGTCCATAAAACATCTAATTTCTATAAAATGCAAGTGTAATAGGGTTGTTTCGATTAATTTGGATTTATATCCTATACGCCCCGATGAAGAAAATGCTTAGGGAATCCCCTGTTTGTCCAAAGAGATGCGACTAATTGGGACTACTATACTGCTATTACACCTTCTCTATTCATATTTTTCTCTCAATTGTAAGCTGTTTTTTAACTTATAGGAAGTAAAATATACAGGGTGTTTTAAAAACACAGTGCCAAACTTGGGGTTGAAACATAAGTGCTGCAGATAAACGTTTTCTTTCCAATCTCTCTCCACTGAGTTACACTCTCCTAAAGATGGACGTTAGTTAGATTTTTGTCATTTTACTGAAAACTGGATAAGGGTATTAAAGTGAGAACTGGTAAATATGTTCTACCAATGGCAGACTTATTTATCAAATGTTTTTTCATTTTACTGTATAATTTTAAGAGGTATTGTAGCTTCAAGTAACTCAAGCCCATTCATTGCTCTCAATCACTTAAGATATTACAATGAAGTGGGGTAATGGCAAAAACAACTGCATAGCTATAATTGCTCTACAGAAGTGTGGCAATACATTCACAAACTTCAAATATCAAAATGATTTATATACCAGACAACAGAATAGTTCAATGAGATCCCTTGTAAGCAGAAAGACTTACTGAGAAAGTACCTACTTACTCAAGCCCAAATGAAAATGTCTCCCTTGTGGCATGCTACCGATAAAATACATGACAATATCTTGGTCAAGGACGAACCATTTGACAGGTCTGTTAATATTTTCCCTCTACTCATTTTCACGTCCTCTGTAAAATGGAGTTGTATCTGAATTCGTTAATTGTGTTTTTCCAGAATTTTTAAATTGACTTCATAGTCAGATACATGTAAAAGTAGAACAAGAATGTCTGAAGAACCAACTTCCTATCTTGTAAGGCACATGGATAAAAGACAGATACATTTTAAAAAATTAATATATTGGGCTAATGATTTATGAATTCTAAGAGTTGGGTGAACTTCGATACTGGTTATTAATAAATAAAATCAAATATATTACTGAATTTGATAAGTTAACAATAAATAAATAATTTATCATATAATGGTAATGGCGTGAGGTACAAATATTAACAATATCATTGAAATAGTTGAAATTAACGTAGATGTGGACGGTTCCCCGAACACAAATGCACATAAATATTTTCATGACAAACGACGCACGCTATTCATTGCTCAGTCGGTTTTTACTTGAACTTCAAAGAGATTTGCGCTGCAACGTTGTGTTGATGTAGACGTATGTTGGTAGCGCATATGTGTTCGTGTTGTTTTAATTTTCATTTGTTTTAAGGAATAAACTTGCTAACTTGTAGAAGGAAATTATTGGCAAACCATGCCTTATTACTCATTATTAGTAAAAAAGAAATATGCTGCCTTTATTATAATGCACCATTTAATTTGAAAAAATAAAAATAAACTCAATAATAACAAAGAAAGACGTTACTAGACGACACAACTTTATCAAAATAAAAATCAGGATGGCGGTAGCGGCTTGTTAACGACATTAGCAATTGATGAAAGCGCAGGACAATTCCGCAACTTTCTTCATATGTCATCAGTGGATTCTGAAATTGTCATTAATATGATTGGGCCAAAATTCAAGAGAATATATACAAAATTCAGAGAAGCAATTCCAGTAGAGGTGTAAATCGACGAACAGGCGGATCACCGACATACAATGCACAAAACACATTTGTGTGTCGAAAAATGATGCACCTGCATTAAATTTGCCCCGCAAATAAGTGCGCTACATTTTGAAATACAACATACAACGTAAATATTTATAAAAGTGGACGCGGCTTAACTTTGATACTGGTCGGTCGTGATATGTATGTGACGGAGTGAACAAATATAATAATAAATCAAATATATATCTGAATTTGATACAGTTTAACTATAAATAAATAATTTATCATATAATGGTACAAATAATAATAATATCATAAATATTGCACCTAGAGGACTAAACACCTGCATGTGCAAGACGTGAGCTTGCTAAATAAGGAATTTTGAGATAATAACGAACAGTAAGGGTGTGGGTTAGTGTGTATCAGAGAAGAGGACAATATATGTATAAGTACAAGGTCAACATGCAAATATTACAGGAAGCTAAAAACTAGGACATTAAGAGTTTAGTGCAACAACCCGTGCGGCAACATTATCTGCTGATGAACGTTGCAACCAAAACTATTGTGACCAAAATAGTTAGAAACATTCAATAAACGCGGCATGAAACAGTGTGAAAATGCAGGTCACTTTTGAGGGAATTTAAAAAAAACTGACAAAACCTACAGGAATGGAAGAGAAACTGGAAAATAATCAACTGAAGGATAAAGTTGTAAAACAAGGTGAAAAAATCGAATATTTAGAAAGAGAAATCAGGAGAAAAGAGAAAATGAAATAAAAAGTAAGGTTCTAGAGTTAATAAGAAAAATGGGAGTTGAAATTGAGATAGACACGGAGGTGTACGAAATAAGAATTGCCAGGTTTAACCACCAACAGAAAAGACTGGTGCAGTTCATAGGAATGAAAAAATGAAAATTCTACAGTAGACCAATTTGAATTGATAAATATTTCACGAAAAGTACCCAAAAACAAGGTACAGGTACTTCCGCATTTGAAAAAAGCAAGACTGAGGGAATACAGTGTGCAATCAAGATACAACAAATTGATTGCCAATAATTTAAGTTGTGGAACTGAAGATTTAAAAAAATATGAACAAGACCATGTGGTAAATGCTGATAATAAAGTAACAGTTAGCAAGCACTCCCCGAACAGAGATAGCTTTGCAGAGCACATATGAAAAATACCAAGAACTGAATAAGCAAAATAGCTAAAAATACGTAGCTTCTACAACAATAAAGACAAGTCTGGCAAAGATGCAATCACTTGTAATAAAATTTCTAATAAGGAGAAAAAATATAGCACTTGGAACTTGAAATGTTCACAGTTTAGGGGTAATAACAGATAAATTACAAAATTTAATCCGAGAAATTAGAAGATAATAATATTGGGATACTAGCAATCCAAGAAATCAGATGAAAAGATAATGAGATTATGAATATAGAATTCACAATTTTTGAAGAAAGAAACTAGAGGTAAGTTTCATACTACATGGAAAATACAGAAACAGTATTATTCAGTTCACGCCAATCGATGAAAGAATGGCATTACTACAAATCTGTAAAGGGGTTTACACGAAACTTCCTTCGCAAGAGTGCACTACACAGAGGTAAAAATATATTAACGTTCTGAATAATACTGAAATAATACAAGGAAACATTTGGTAATGCAAATTACATCAATTTATAAATAAAGAAAGATGCAGCCAATAGGATTTCAACTCAGTGCCATTTCAGCATCTAGGTGCAGCCTTGGCGGACCCAATCGCTAGTCCCCTTAGGCCACGAAGACGAGCCTCTAATTTACACTTGCGGCTGCTTTATATGGGACATGCTGGTTGTTGTATATTTTTGTCCTTTTTTATAACATTTACCTTGTATCTGTTGGGTTTCATTTTTTCCATTTCCTCTCATCTCTCTCTCTCTCTCTCTTGTTGTAAAATATATTATTCTCCGTTTTCATAAATAAGCAAGATATAGCCATAAAACAAAAAGTAAAAGAATTGAACTTTTGTTTATAACTTCAAACAAAACACGATGGCCAATTTTGGTTTTCACCATTAAGTCTTATCGAAAGAAGAGATTGAGGATGAAGAATCCACTTTTCCGTATCTCTTATCGTTATCGAGATTCCCTATAAAAACACCGAAATTTGCACACCCTGTGCATATACCAAGTGGCTTTATATAGGACATGCTGATTATTGTACATTTTTGTCCTTTTTTATAACATTTACCTTGTATCTGTTGGGTTCTATTTTTTTCAATTTCCTCTCATCTCTCTCTCTCTCTTGTTGTAAAATATATTATTCTCCGTTTTCATAAATAACCAAGATATAGCCATAAAACAAAAAGTAAAAGAATTGAACTTTTGTTTATAACTCCAAACAAAACACGATGGCCAATTTTGGTTTTCACCATTAAGTCTTATCCAAAGAAGAGATTGAGGATGAAGAATCCACTTTTCCGTATCTCTTACAGTTATCGAGATTCCCTATAAAAACACCGAAATTTGCGCACCCTGTGCATATACCAAGTGGCTTTATATAGGACATGCTGATTGTTGTACATCTTTATCCTTTTTTATAACATTTACCTTGTATCTGTTGGGTTCTATTTTTTCAATTTCCTCTCATCTCTCTCTCTCTCTCTTGTTGTAAAATATATTATTCTCCGTTTTCATAAATAACCAAGATATAGCCATAAAACAAAAAGTAAAAGAATTGAACTTTTGTTTATAACTCCAAACAAAACACGATGGCCAATTTTGGTTTTCACCATTAAGTCTTATCGAAAGAAGAGATTGAGGATGAAGAATCCACTTTTCCGTATCTCTTATAGTTATCGAGATTCCCTATAAAAACACCGAAATTTGCACACCCTGTGCATATACCAAGTGGCTTTACATAGGACATGCTGGTTGTTGTATATTTTTGTCCTTTTTTATAACATTTACCTTGTATCTGTTGGGTTTCATTTTTTCCATTTCCTCTCATCTCTCTCTCTCTCTCTCTCTCATGTTGTAAAATATATTATTCTCCGTTTTCATAAATAAGCAAGATATAGCCATAAAACAAAAAGTAAAAGAATTGAACTTTTATTTATAACTTCAATGAAAACACGAAGGCCAATTTTGGTTTTCACCATTAAGTGTTATCGAAAGAAGAGATTGAGGATGAAGAATCCAATTTTTCGTATCTCTTATAGTTATCGAGATTCCCTATAAAAACACCGAAATTTGCACACCCTGTGCATATACCAAGTGGCTCTATATAGGACATGCTGATTGTTGTATATTTTTGTCCTTTTTTATAACATTTACCTTGTATCTGTTCGGTTCCATTTTTTCCATTTCCTCTCATCTCTCTCTCTCTCTTGTTGTAAAATATTTTATTCTCCGTTTTCATAAATAAGCAAGATATAGCCATAAAACAAAAAGTAAAAGAATTGAACTTTTGTTTATAACTTCAAACAAAACACGAAGGCCAATTTTGCTTTTCACCATTAAGTCTTACCGAAAGAAGAGATTGAGGATGAAGAATCCACTTTTCCGTATCTCTTATAGTTATCGAGATTCCCTATAAAAACACCGAAATTTGCACATCCTGTGCATATACCAAGTGGCTTTATAGAGGACATTCTGATTGTTGTACATTTTTGTCCTTTTTTATAACATTTACCTTGTATCTGTTGAGTTCCATTTTTTCCATTTCCTCTCATCTCTCTCTCTCTCTCTATTGTTGTAAAATATATTATTCTCCGTTTTCATAAATAAGCAAGATATAGCCATAAAACGAAAAGTAAAAGAATTGAACTTTTGTTTATAACTTCAAACAAAACACGATGGCCAATTTTGGTTTTCACCATTAAGTCTTATCGAAAGAAGAGATTGAGGATGAAGAATCCACTTTTCCGTATCTCTTATCGTTATCTAGATTCCCTATAAAAACACCATAATTTGCACACCCTGTGCATATACCAAGTGGCTCTATATAGGACATGCTGATTGTTGTATATTTTTGTCCTTTTTTATAACATTTACTTTGTATCTGTTGGGTTCCATTTTTTCCATTTCCTCTCATCTCTCTCTCTCTCATGTTGTAAAATATATTATTCTCCATTTTCATAAATAAGCAAGATATAGCCATAAAACAAAAAGTAAAAGAATTGAACTTTTGTTTATAACTTCAAACAAAACACGAAAGCCAATTTTGGTTTTCACCATTAAGTCTTATCGAAAGAAGAGATTGAGGATGAAGAATCCAATTTTCCGTATCTCTTATAGTTATCGAGATTCCCTATAAAAACACCCAAATTTGCACACCCTGTGCATATACCAAGTGGTCACTCTCAATCTGGGACATAGGATATATACGTAAGTATAACTATCATCGATAATGACATTTGAAAATTTATGATTGTTTCTGAGAGAGTTGTCAAATTTAATTTGCATTTTATAGATCGGGTATTACTTATCTATTAATTTGGAGTCATGGGTTACTAAATAAAATGTAATTGTTAACACAATTAACTCTCCTATTTTATAGTGCTAAATCTGCTATATTTTCAAATTTTGAGATAAAATGGTGTAGCATTGGTATTGATGAACTATGGCTATTGAGAAATTTACGCGATTATTCAGCACTATAATGAAGGAACCAATGAAAATTGTTCAATTTGTCAGAAACGGCCCATCAAAATTGACTATCTTTGATTATTCAACACTATAATGAACGAACCAATGAAAATTCTTCAATTTGTCAGAAACGGCCAATCAAAATTCACTGTCATTGAAAACACCTACTAATGTCACAGTGTTTTCACGCGAGCCCGATTGGTTTCAATAATTTCAATTTAGTGAATAGCCTTTGACTGACATTTCACCAAAACGTCAAAGTCAAAGTTTGCAATTCAGCGTCGTTCTAAAAACTCATAATAATCGTATTGGAAGCTCCAGTATTGAATTAATAGTGGAAAACATTAAAAATGTGTGCTATCAAACACGGTAAAAGTCATCTACCCATATTGTTGAATAATCTTTCCAAATACCACTCAAGGCAAAATTTTTTAAGAGATTTTTTTCGTCAACATGCAAATTATTGCAAATTTCTCTCAACCAAAAATGCTCAAATTCCACTCGACCTGCGGTTTCGTGGAATTTTTAATGCAGTTTTGGTTTCGAGAAATTTAAAAGCATTAATTTGCATGTGAACGAAAAAAATTCTCAACAAATTTTCACCTATTGTGGTTTTATGATTATATTATCATGTGCAAGTATGTATTAGAAAAACAGATACTGTAGTGCTTTAAAACTAATTTTAAAAAATTGAATCTGGGTCACTAGAGCCTATTTCCGCACTCCGCGTAACTGAAATTATTTCCGCCAAATGTCGCATTATTAATTACTACTTTAATACCTAAAAAATATTCTTCAAGTATATTAACTGTTAAAACTGTAACAAATACCACTCGAAGTGGATATATTTCTTTTAAATATTTTGCCATTTCCATAGAAATTATTGCAAACTTCACTCAACAAATTCACATTTAAATGTTAACTTACCTTCGGCTAGTAAAATTTTTGGTTTTTTGAATTTAAACGCAATAATTTACATGGAAACGGCAAAATATTTGTCAAAAATACATTGACTACTTGTGGTATTACCCTTGCATTTATTATACAAATTAAAGGTCATTACAAAAAAATATAGAAAGTAGTATAGTTCCAAAACATATAAACAATTCAGTAATTGAAGGCAGCTTCCTTCTTCTGGTAATCATCTACAAGAATTAAATTTAGAAAGAATCTTAATTAAAGTAAGTAAAAACAACAGTATTTTAATCAAGTTTCTTTTATATTTTCACTGCAAATAAGCACTGCATTGATAATCCAATTTTGAATGTGTCGCATCAAAATAATTTGGTCATAATGTAATACCTTATTTTTTTCAAAATGTTGGGAGAAAAAATACATACCTCCTCCAAAACTGTTTATTTTTCGTTGGAGGAACATTAGCAATTGCCCTTTCATATGTTTCACGTATGACTTCATGATCCCCTTCACTTTCAATAAGTCGCAAATAATCAAACCACGCATCATAGTTGGTAGGATTTTGAGCAATTTCTTGTTCATATTGAAATTTACGTTTGGATACAATAACATCTTCAATTCCACTTCGATCCCCATACTTTTTTTCGTGAATTGTGTATGACTTGAATAATTCTTTGGCTTGATCTTTTGCAATGTGGTCTAAAGCATATTTATAAATTACTCTTGCACGCTCATGTTCCTTTTGATTCTCCTCAAACTTGGCAAATGCAATAAATAGTTTTTCATCCATATGATCATCTCCGTAAAAATGTATTGCACGCTCGTACGTTCGACGTGCTGAGTTAATAAAACCATGATTCTCTTCAAACCGTGCATACTTAATCCAGTGTTTTACTTGAGGATGTGTAATAACAAACCTTTCGTAGATCTGACGAGCACGTTCTATTTCTTTGTATCGCAACTCAAAGTTAATGTAAGTTTGCCAAGCTTGTTCGTCAGGTTCCCATTCCATCCAACGCTCAAAAACAGCACGTGTACCAGGAACATTTTCCAACATTTCCTCCATGTAAGTATATTTATACCAAAACTGATTTATGCGTGGCAAGATGGTAACAGCACGATCCCATAAATTGCGAGCGTGGTTGACTTGACGATTGCGCATTTCCATTTCGGCATACTTTAGCCATAATGTAATATTTCGATGGTCTATGTCCAGACCTCTTTCAAAAACTGACCTAGCTCTTTGAATTTCCTTCTGAGACTCTTCCCAGAGCGCATATTTGATCCAGTTGGACATTACAGTACGGTTCTTTCGTATATTATCCTCGAAAGTCTTACGCTTTCGCATCTGGTAGTCAGCCAACTCCGCAGGATCTGAGATTTTCTGCTTTGGAGGTGGAGGTAAAATTTCTAAGTCACGTTCCTTGGCTTCTCGCAAAAGCTGCTCGGCAGTAATTTGTATCTCTGCCGGAGCTTTATTTTTGACCTTAAAGTTAGAATGGTTATTAGCATTTTTGAGAAACTTTAAATTACTTAGAATGTTCAATATTTATAGGCTACTTACTTTTGCAACTTTCGGCATTTTCTGTGGTTTTGTATCCATTTTTAACAAATTTCTTCAAATTGCACTACTCAAATATATAAACAAACGTTTATTATAGGTTATGTATGTACTTTTAGATCACGACAAGTTACCAATATTCGCCACAACCCATAATAATAAAATTCCTAAACCCTAACGTGCTATCCGTCGTGTATAGTGTTACGATAACGGTAACATACACCAATCATTTTACGGTATTTTTTTCATGGCATATACCATATACGTACTGAAACAGCGTATAAAGTCGGAAGCATATTTTATAAATCAGCTCCTACCCAACACCTGTTGACCTATGTTGACTAAATGAAAATTACCCTAGCATGATGATTAAATTGGTACTGTACTGTTGTCTATTAAATATAAAACTAGCAACCAGTGAGACAAATGTCTCATTTAATAAAACAAAGGACGGTTTTTAAAATAGAACACGTATTAAATAAAAACGTGATTTCTCGAAAACCGGAAGTGTCACGTGACTGAAATTCAGTTTCTGACCTGACATGACCATTCCAAACATATAACTTTCATAACATTTTTTTCTATATCTTACGGTTTGGCTGCTGAAACAGCGTCCCGGACGGACGGAAATCACGTGATTTCTCGAAAACCGGAAGTGTCACGTGACTGAAATTCGGTTCCTGACCTGACATGACCATCCCAAACATATAACCTTTATAACTTTTTTCTCTATCTCTTACGGTTTGGCTGCAGAAACAGCGTCCCGGACGGACGGAAATCACGTGATTTCTCGAAAACCGGAAGTGTCACGTGACTGAAATTCGGTTCCTGACCTGACATGACCATTCCAAACATATAACTTTAATAACTTTTATTAGCAATCACATTGTAATGTGTCAATTTCATGACATGACAACAGCTGGGAACTAGATGATTACTTGAAACTAGCCAGGAAATTATTACATACCCCAAAAAATATTACATACCTGAAGAGTCGGGTGTTTCCATGGTAATAAAACATTGAGTGGGTTGTTTTCATGGTAACAAAAATATTAGCTACATCAAGATATCTATTATTCAGAATTCAATTGTAGTTATTTTTAAAATTAGATGATTGCAAATAAAATAGAATACATACCGCGGTGGAAAGTGTCATCCCTGTCTCGTATTAAAGTTAACCTCGACGCTACGCGTCTCGGTAAACTACCTAATCTCTCGACAGTAATGAAACACTTCCCACCTCGGTATGTGATATACTATTTTCTCTATCTCTTACGGTTTGGCTGCTGAAACAGCGTCCCGGACAGACAAAACAGCGTCCCGGACAGACAAGTCTATTAGATAAAGGATAAGCCCGCGAATTTAAATGTAAAATACTTTTTAGTCAATTGAAACGTTTTCCATAAGAAATTATCAAATTACTATCTGCGGCAATTCCACCGTGGACTAGCTTTGCAGGCAGTGCCAGCAAATCACACAGTGATCTAATGACACCCCTTGTGGCGAGAATAATGTAAAAGTGTATGGCTGAATTATGCAAAATTAGACATAGGGCATTTACTTAATGTTACCATGGTGTTTGTAATAAAGTACATTTTTTTTCTATAATAATTTTCAAGGTCAACTTTCTAGGGGATAAGTTGCATTCCTGCAGCGTCCCTAGTTTTAATAATGTTGGTACATAGATTTTTAGTTCTTTTTTCCACTAAAAAATGATTGTCATTTGACAGATATGTCATAATTTAATATCGCTTGCTTCATTTTTGCATTTAAAATATTTCTTGGTTTTCTTTTTTTATCAGATTTTATTGATGATGATGATTCCATGTTAAAAAATGGAATTAGTCAAGAGTTCAAATTAAGAAACTTTGACATTCAAAATTGACACATTACCATAATTTTCTACCAACACGAGGTATAAAAATTTCCTAGCGTTTTAATCACATATCTACCATCATTGTAACACTTTGACAGTTATTATAGAAAAAAAAACGTACTTTAGTAATTTGTACAACTAGTTTTGAAAGTCATACTTTTTTTCATGAATTTGCAGTTTGATTAACGAAGGCAAAGTAGTTTTGTAGTTTTCAGTATGTATCTTTCAAAAACATCTTTTGGTAAATGTTCCTCTGTTTGCGGCATGATTAAACTCGAGACCTGTTTGGTTGTGGTTTTTAATTTCTTATTTGTAGTAAATTCTAAACTGTATTCTAAATGAATTTAAAGTGAACTTAAAGTATTAACTTAGCTGATAACCAAAGCTTCTATTATATACCTACATTATACTTTTCTCATCTGTAAATTTTTACGAGTATATTGTGTAATTAGTACTAGGAGTAATATATTATTTCCGTATGACTGTAGAAAATGTTTGACGAGGTATTATTCCTACACGAATTCGTGGATAGCTGGAATATTTTTCCCAGTTGACTGGATTAGTACCTATTAAGCCAGGTAACCATTTGGTTGGGATACAATTAACGTCACTCTCCTCTGAAGATTCATTGATGAGGTAGAGTATCAAGACTATACACAACATTCACTCAGTCTCAGAATTGAGAATTATGTTCACGTCTTCTGAACACGGTAACATTCAGTTACATTTTTTACGCATTTAATGCATAAAAGAATGTACAAAATCTGGACAAGAAGCCTGGTTTTAGATGGATTTCTAAGTAACCTTATGGAATAACAGGCGACAGCAACCTACTAAGATAGCGATAAACCAAGGTTAAACTTCAGTATCGGTTTTAAAATGTAACGAATATCTTTGCAAGTACTCGTGTACAAAATACTTACTTTTTTGACAACACTAATAGGTATGATGCAGCATTACCAATATCCAATAAATACAGTTGAGATGACTGTTGTTATAAAATACATTTTTATATATGAAAAGGAAACAACACTAAATTCACACCTCTTTTTGTTATGCTCTAAATTTATGTGATTGTTGTACAAGTTGACACCACAGAAATTTGTAGTATTAAAATTGAATAAAAAACGGATTGAATATAGTTTGAAAAATCTTTCTGTATTATTCTCTTGTAAAATTGTATATTTTCTTCTGATCGATACTATTCAAGATTTTACAAGTCTAATACAGATATTAGTCAAAGTTTTTAGATGCAAAAACTACAATATAAAACAAGCTTTGGTGTACCGATACTTCTTTTGAACTTACAGTATATACAAAGGAAACTGCTGTCAAGGTAAAAAAGGTGAAAAAACAAGCACAGAAGAGATGAAGAAATTTTCAAATTTCTTATGTTCCAAGAAACCTTCAACAAAGGGTTTTAATTCCATAGGAGAGTAGTCTGCAGTATCAGCACCCCATAAACACCATTTTTCTGATTCTAGATTACTACTACTACTGAGAAAAACTCCAAAAAATCTGGAAAATTGTGTGTAAAATGCAATAAAACATTCTTTATGTCTCTTTTCAAATGATAAGTTAATGACTTTAATAAATACAGATATATATACAGGGTGAGTTTTTTTGATTAAAAATTTTCATTTAATTTCGAAATTATAAACAATTATTTTGGTGTGAAATATTTATGCCGTTGGAGTTACAATTTTAAATAAAAATAATTTCTGAGAAACTAATAAACAGAGAATGACAAACGATAAATTAAGAAACAATAAAGGAAATTGAATTATAAATAAAGTAGTACCAAAACAAAGTAATTAAAGTAGGCAAAGTAATTATTTAAGACTAAAGATGTTCAAAAGGTCCACCATTATGATTAATTCACAAGTTACACCTTTTTAAAACCGAATTTCTTGCTTTTCTAACAAAACGTCCATCAATATTAGCAAAAGCTTCTAGTACAGCATCTCTACGATCATCTATTGTGTCGTACGACTTTTGATACACCCTATTTTTTACCATTCCCCATAAATAAAAATCTAAAACAGATAGATCGGGGGATTGAGGTGGCCATGTAACCGGCGAGTTTCTTGAGTTCGGGAATGTTTCATTTAAATGATTTCGTACCGTTAGCTGATTATGTGGTGGTGCCCCATCGTGTTTAAACCATTCGAGCATACGTGTCTGTAAGAGTAATTCATCTAACATATTATCAAAATTGTTCTGCAGAAAGTGAAGATAACGATCACCAGTTAATGTATCGTAAAAAATGTACGGACCAAGAATTGTTGAACCAATGATGCCGCACCAAACATTAAATCCAAACTTAATTTGGGGTCTCCTCTGTTCAACATGATGCGGATTTTCTTGCGTCCATAGATGTTGATTGTGTCTATTAAACATACCGCAGTTCGTAAATCATGTTTCATCCGTTCACAAAACTTTAAATGTAAACTGAGGGTCAGCTTCACACATATTACTAAACCAAGTTCAATATTCAATACGCTTATTGTAATCATCAGGGTGTAGTGTTTGTGCAACTGATAATTTACAGGGATGAAACCTATGCTTTTTCAGTACTCTTACAACAGTACATTGTGACGTGCCTGCTTCCGTTTCAATTTCTCGGGTTGAAATCGATAGATTTTGCATTACACGTGCCAATATGTTTACCTCTGCCTCTTCATTAATGCCTCTTGCAGTCTTATTTGGTTTACACAAAAAACCATACTCTCCCAAATTGTCATACAATCTTTTAAAGGTAGGTACAGAAGGCTGGCGACCATATATATAATACACATATATTGCTGGTAGGGCCTGGAAACTTCAGAAAACATTACGGCGCTGACATAGTATCACTTGGAGTATAACGCGTCTCGTGCGCATGCGTGGGAATTCGAACTCCGCCTTTAGAAGCGAATTTTAAACTTGACCGCTTCCCCATTGGGCGGACGACGCCGCCGCGCTTGCGCACAGCTCACCGTATACATGAAGGAGTTGGTTGTGTGTCTCACTTCATCGGTGAGTTTCCCACTCATAGCCGCTAGCAATATAGTAAGTATTAGATATATGCTGGCGACGATCAAAATACCGTTCAAAATACTGTTGTGCAGCATATCACGCTTTTCTTGATTAGAAAAATTCATATTGATAATTTACGAAACCTAAATCAACATTAATTAGAAACTGTCAATAATTGTCACTCACATCTGTTAATTGTTTCCTTAGCCTACTACTTGAACAGTTCGAAAACAAAAAGAGAAAAATGGCCATAATTTATTTATTTATAAAAATATTGTTAGAATCGCTGAAAAATGGCATTTTTTATACAGTCATGGCCGACTATGGTTTCCATTAGAAAAAACACAAGTTTGTGTCATAACTCAAAAATTATAGCTTAAATAAAAAATTTGGTTAGACTGTGTTATTAAGCACATAATTATCTACAACTTTTTCCTTTACACATTTTTTCTAAAGTCAATAATAACAGAGCTATAGGCATCGAACAAAATTAGAAAAAAATCATTTTGGCGAGATATCTAGTTAGCCTTGCATTTTTTCCAAAAAACAAAAAGCTCATTAAATTGAGCTCGTAAAACGGCAATTCTTTCCCCATTTAACCGTTTCTCTATCTCCAATACTTTCCGAGATCCCCATGCTAAACATTGAAAAAAACTCACCCTGTATATATACATAATGGATGTAACAAAATAAGTCAAGTTGTTAAAAGAGTGATTTGACGAAAATTTTGTTTACGTTCTGTAGGTTGTAGCTTGTATAATGTTTTCACAAAACTTTTGCGACTGTTGTTGGTATCACTTACAAATTTTTGCAACTTTCAGTTTTGTAATTTGACAATATTAACAAAACTTCAAATTTAAAAATTGCAAGTAAATAGTCAAAGTGACGTTTTTAATTATAATTTATTTTTTAAAGGAAAAAACTGAAGTCTAATTTGTAATTAAGTGTCAATTTATTATTGGGAAGTTCTATTTATATAGGGTGTCCCGCAATTCAACAGACATAGCCTAGGCTGTATTCCTTAGACTATTCAACTCACTTGTCATTTATCAAAAACTGGCCAATAAAAATACAAGATTTGACGTCTTTGAGCCAATAAAAATGAACTATATTGACAATTTTCACTAGTGAAAATAATCGACAATTTTCACTAGTGGTATAGTGAATATTTTAAACAAATGTGATTTTTTTTAGAAAAAGTCAATATTAGTTTTCTGTTACTATAGAAATTGCGTAGTTTGTTGCTAGGTTTACTGAAAACTAATTTGAAAAAGTAGTTTGGTTCATTGGATAGTCTCTCGAATGCCATTCGTAGTCAAAGTTAAGTAGAATATTTTTGCGGTGGTATCACTACTCATGTCCATTGCGCTTAAGATTAGGACTCGTGCTAGCGCACTCGTCCTAATCGAACCTAAGCGCAATGGACATTCATAATACCACAGCAAAAATATTCGACATAACTTTGACTACTCATGGTATTATAAGTGACAATTTCAAGTCGAAAATATCTTATACACATATGTCCAAAAGTCAATATTATTACAGTGAAATCTCCCATAAGCGGACACGCACGGTGCCAAAGTTTTTGTCCGGTTATTAGAGGTGTCCGCTTAAGGGAAAAATCTATTTTTATGTTTAAAAAAGTTGTAGTACTATGCAAAGGTATACGCGCTAACAATACAGATAAGAATAATAAAATAATTGAAACAAAGATTGCTTATTATACTTTCCACATGTACAGCTGCGGAAACATAAAGCGGGACACTAAAATTTGCCGTAGTTAAATTGTCTAAATGAACTCATTGTTGATGTTATCCCAAGCTGCTTATATTGCATTAACCAGTTCATTTGGTTCACTGGCACATGATAGATAGGATTTCATAAACAATTAGGAAGCCAAAATTAGAGTATTCAAATAGTGAAAAATGGCGCTATAGAACCTGTCCCAGTTTATGTTTCCGCGACTGTACCTGTTTCTAAATATTTTGACAGTTTGAATACTTTAAAGTCATTACTTTCTTTAGCAAAGCATTTAAAATTTTTCACTGTTAATGCTTCCGTGTAGGTCTTGATTACATTCTCACAAATTTCTAAGTCGCCATCGTTTTCTAATTCTGCCAACTGCACATCAACGGCAGCTGATTCACCTGAAATTTCGGTTACATCATCTTCCACGATTATTTCTTTGTCAATGTTTATAAATTCGTCAGGGTCGACATTTTCGATTTCTGGGATATTTGTATACAGTTCAGCCACTACTGATAAGGGTAAATCGTCCTCTGGTTCAAATTGATTACGGTGGTGTAACTTGATACACGTAGACGCCGTGGCCGGGGGGGGGGCTCTGAGCCTAGTTTTCTTATTTTTTCCTTCCATAAAAGCAAGCAGGAAAAATTCCTTCTATTTTTATTTTTATCATAATGGGATGCCCATGCAAAAGGCAAAGTAGTTATGAATTATTGCTGGCCTCTAAAATCAAGCGATATGGATTGTTTTGTAATAATATGGCCCATAGGCTAACTAAAGTGTCGAATTTCCTGCAGTCATAACATCGCTCGTATTGCAAAGGAATTCTATAGTTTAACAACATGATCATTAAATGTTGGATTTATGGATTGTTTTGACGCCTCACGACATTAGCTGGGCCTGCATTTTGAAGTGTCCGTACAAGAGAGATTCACAGTCGAAAAATTGTCGAAAAATGGTGTCCGTTTAAGAGAGTGTCCGTTTAATAGAGAAAATTTTATTAGTAAAGTTAATGCAAGCAAGTTGGTTCTCAACAAAATGTCCGTGTAAGAGAGGTGTCCGCTTATTCGAGGTGTCCGGTAAGGGAGATTTCACTGTATTTTAATTTATCTTGTTTCTTATACAATCTGTCCTTTTTTACAGAGGAGAATCAGTATTTTGTGTAATATACATATACAGTGTCCGCCAAAAAGTCGGAATAATATGGGAAAAGTTTTTATATTTGTTTTTTAAAAAAAACTATGCAGGTCAATAATTTGTGCTTGTCTTAAAACCTATTTAGCCCCTATCATATAGACCGAGTGATTATTTAGAAAATGGAGTTTTTTGAAATTGTCAAAATCGGAAAAGTGATATTTTTCGAAAACTAAGTAAGATTTCAATGAGATTTTTTTAGAACGTGTTATTTTTAGCTAACTGAACAATCTCAAGGCCAGAAAACCCCTAATTTTTTTTAACTTAAGCTAAAAATTAATTTTTCAAGTTTTTAAATATTTTCCAAAATTTCGCATACCAAGACTTAATATTAAAGTTCAATTTTTTTTATGTGAACACTTTAAAGATTTATAATTGGGAAAAATAATATAAAGTGTTAATTACTTTTTTAGATTTTTTATTATTTACCGAAAAGTGGTATGTTTGCATTATTTTTAAGTTTTTTATGCAAGGCGCTTTTTAGGAGAAATATTTTTTAATTCTAATTAATATCTATTTAAATGGCTTCAAGAAACTCTAATCTAGCCCTGATAATGAATTACTGTTACAAAAATCCTGTAAATGTTCTTTTGCAGTTGTTCAGCTTCAAACGTACGCTTTCAATATGGCTGGTGAAATCCAGTCTATCATCAAACACAACACCTAAAATTTTTGCAGCTGGTACTACCTACTTGTATTTCAGTCATTGACTTAAATTTGGTATATTCAATTTTGCGGGTACCATATGACAATTTTAGGCAAACCGTTTTATCTATATTGATTATTAATTTATTGGTGTTGCACCATCTTTCAAATGCGCTTAAAATCAAACCGACTACACAAAGCCAGGCCACTATTTTTGTTACACCCTGTATATTCATGTGCGTTATTGCTATTATAATTTAAATTATAATTACAACTCGTTTAGCTTAAACGTTGACTACGTTTTTCCCCACAATGCGTAGAAGAAGATGTTAGGCAGCCTCTTCCCATATTAGTGCAATAATGAATTAAAATCCAATTAACAAGCAGCGCAAAAAGTGTGGGTATAAACGTTGTGAAATTCTTGCCATATAAACGTAGCCTAATTGACGCAGCGCTCTCAAGGTGAAAAGAAATATAACCTCACTAACGTTCTTTAAAACTCGGTTTGCTTAATGCTTGTAAAAACAGTAAATAGTACAGGACGACTCTGGCTGAAAACTATCAGAATAATAACACTCGAGTGTCTTCAAATCTGGGTTATTTTCGTTTGTTTGGATTTTTAAATTCGTTTCTGTGATGGAGAAAACTATGGCCAAGGGACCAGATGCATTTAAAGGTTAGTTTATAGAAATTTAGTTTCTGTAACTTAAAGTGTTTTAATTGTAGTTATTCCTGTACGATTTTCGTCGTCAAGTACGACATGCCACGAATTATTTGTTAAAGAGCATTCCGTTCGTAACCAGTCTGATGATATGCCATCCGAGCAAACACTGTTTATTTTAAACGTGCCTCCATATGCTACAGAAGAGAGTTTTAAACGTGTATTCTCGTGTGCAGGATCTGTAAGAAAAGTTATCTTTCAATCTAAGCCAAACAGTATGGAAGGAGAGAGCAGTGGCAATTCATTGAAAGGTTTTAAGGTAGCATATATCGTTTATGATAAACCAAGCAGTGTGCAAAGAGCACTAAATTTAAAAAGTTTAGAACCCCTTTCAACTGACAAGTACCCTATTATAACTGGCGTTAAGAAATGGGCCAATGAATATAACCACAATGTATGTGATCACCAAAGATTATATGAATACGTTACTAATTCTATAAAGCAGTATGATGCTGCCGAAGAGAAAAGGAAACGGGAAGAGAAACAGAAGGATGATGGTGGTTGGACAACTGTGACGAGGAAGGGAAGACAACCAGGAATGTCTCGTAAAGAAAGTGTTAAAAACAAGATACTGGAAAAATCACAAAAAGAAGAAAAACGAAAGCATCTTACAGATTTTTACACTTTCCAAAAACGAGAATCCAAAATGGATCAATTGGCTGAAATGAGGCGTAAATATGAGGAAGATAAAAAGAAAGTGCAAGCTATGAAGCTAGGCAGAAAATTTAGACCGTTTTAAGTAATAATGTGTTAAATAAACTGTAATTTAATGTTGAATAAAATATTTTGATACGAATAAAATGAGTAATAGGCTACATTTACACGGTCCGCTAACACCGGTGTTACATCGGTTGTTGTTAACACCGGCGTAAATTGTTATGTAAATGGGGTTCAACACCAGTTTTACTAGAACCGGTTTACTAACGCTACACCACTTTGCCAAGAGGCGTGACGTTAATAAACGGGCGTAAAATGTACCTTTAAATGGATACTTTCGACTTACACCGGTTTTGAAACGGGACTACCAACGTAATTGTAAAGACGGTTGATTGTTATAAAACATGAACATTTAATAAATCGAAATAAAATGTTACCTGAGAATTAGATGTGATGTATTCATCTTCTGGTTATGGCGGTTATGTTAAAATTTTATAATAACAGACAGAGTGACAGATGGAAAATCTCGAAGCAGTTGGTCACACTGCGACGAAGTTTTAGCTAACACCACAAAGCAACCACTAATAGAGGAGTTTCTTAAATGCACCTGTCAAATAATTGTTAGGGACTGGCCCACCCGTCGGAGGGCGCTAGTGTCGCCACTCGGTACAGTGGCTATATACAAGACAGTGTGGCCATAGGGATGTCTTCGCAGCTATTGGTCGACGCGAATATCCGCCATTAACAGGCAAAATATTTAGTTACTTTTAAGTTGTTCTCAAAGAGGTTGGTAGAACCTGTTCATTTGGTTATGGAAGAAAATAAAACCTTTCAAATCTGACAATTGTAAATTGTCAGTGTCAAATAATTCATTAGCGTCGCAAGCGGGCCAAATTTTATCATCTATTTCCCTGAAAAACTAATATTCTGCACAGTATTTAAATGTGACAATTTATAATTATGCTATTGTTGTAATAGCACAAGATGCGTTCAACTTGGAATATATGATAAAGAGATTACATCGGTGCTACGATAAATGGGGCCTTAGCATAAGTTTAGAGGAAACGGAGTATTTAGTAGTCAACTCGAAAGCACAATATGAAGTCTTAATAAATGAAGATGTCGCAGTAAGACAAGTAGAAATGTTTAAATACCTCGGTGCTACAATACAATCGATGCAAAAGGTTTTGGAACAGAAGAGATCAGAACTCGAATAGTACAAAGTACTTAAAATCAATTTGATGGGACAATACTATCTCTAACGAATAGGAAAGAATAGGTAAAGTAATGGTAGAGTCGGTGCTATGTTATGGCAGTGAGGTATGGACTGTAACAGCGGAAATGAAACGAAGACTAAACACAGTTCAAATGGACGAAAAAGCGGAAAGATATCGAGACGAGATAGAGTGACGAACGAGGAAATAAGACGCAGAATGGAGGCACCAGAATCAGTTGTGGACAGAATTGGAGAATGGAGGAGACGACGTGGCTTATGAAGATCTTTAAATGGTCGCCGCCGGTTAAGAAAAAAAGAGGTAGACCACGCAAACCGAAGAAGACCAATCACAGAACAGGGAGGTTTGGAGACAGGAAACAGGAAGACGGCATTTAGCTGTATTGTAATCTAGCATAACTGAAACGTGTTGTAAACTTCATGTAACACCTTAAAAGCACTAGTAACGAACGCCAATGAGAAATGTCAATGTCCAAAAATAACACTGCACGTGTAACTAACATCAACTAGTTAAAATAACTAGCGCCAAAATAATGACCACTCAAAAACGTTCGATTATTTCGAAAGGCACTGTATATCTCTACGCTCAAATTTGCCTGTTAATGGCGGCCAACAATCGTATGGCCACACTGTCTTGTATATAGCCACTGTACACTCGGCAAGGTTGTGAACCAAACTATAATTAATGATGGGTCGGTATGTGAAGAAGTGTTGTTTCAAATTGTGCCGATTTAGTGTAGAAGACACAAATTTCCCAACGGCATAAAAAAACCTAATAGAAACGTTTTCTGAATACATCTGTCAAATCAAATCATTGTTAGAGATTGGCTGGTGTCACCTGTCCGCTTTTTGAAAAGTGCGTAAATAGTAAACTCATACGTCAAACTGACACCAACAAATCATTTAAAATGGGTGAAAAGCATTTTGAACCACAGTAAATTGTTGTAATTGAGCACGACTATTGTAAGATTGACAATACTTATTAAACAATATTGCTATTTGAATTACTTAAAATATATTTGTTATTCGCAAATATTTTGTTTGAATTTTCCATAATTATTGTAAACTTCAGAACCTATAAAGATTTTGCATATTCCTATTTATGCGGTTCAAAACTTTAAAATCGAGATTCTGATGAAGGCAAATTATGTATATGCAAAATATCTATTGGTGTTGACGGCATATCCTTGATTAATCCAAATATCGTAGCAATAGCGTATTTAAATTTTGCCGTCTTGCTGGGATAGTTTCTGGCCCACCCATTGTAGGGCACTGAAACTTTAATACAAGCTTACTATGGGAGAAATCGCTCTATTAGTGGTTGCTTTGTGGCTAACACCACGCCAACACTGACGTACACTTTAACGCCTGTACAACACCCTTTGTGGAAACGCACGTTTACGAGTTGTAATAACAACGGTTTAAATAACACCAGCATTAAATTACCATGTAAATGTAGTCATACTTTGTGGTTAGTATATTTTGTACTCTAATATGATTGTCTTTTGCTCATATAATTTTAAAGTACAGTGTATAGAATTGTATCTTATTACAAGGCCAAGAGTAATTGTGTATGGGAAAAGTGTATTATTGGTTGCTATTTGATCATGGTTAAGTAGATCAATCGTATGTGAAACAATAAATTATTGTAATCAGTTAACCGAATACATAGATGTGGCTGATATTCTTTTGTTATGAATTTGTTTTATACAATTATTCTGTAAATGTTCTTTTGCAGTTGTCTAAATGAGGAGCTTTTTCTTATCCAATTTACATATTATTTTTTCTCATTACAAATTTTTAAAGTCTTAACATAAAAAAAATTGAATTTTAATATTAAGTCTTGGTATGTGAAATTTTTAAAAATATTTAAAAAATTGAAAAATTTATTTTTAGCTAAAGTTGACAAAAATTAAGGGTTTTCTGACCTTGAGATTGTTCAGTTAGCTAAAAATAACACACTCTAAAATAATCTCATTGAAATCTTACTTAATTTCCGAAAAATAGCACTTTTTGGATTTTAACAATTTCGAAAAACTCCATTTTCTAAATAAGCAAAAATCACTCGGTATATATGATAGAGGCTAAATAGGTTTTTAAGCAAGCACAAATTATTGACGTAAAAAGTTTTTTTGAAAAATCAAAAATAAAACATTTTCCCATATTATGCCGACTTTTTGGCGAACACTGTATATAACAGATAAGTGCAGGTGACAGTTGGAGCTGCCAGCTGCTCTTGGATTTGTAGAGTAGGATTCCAATAAACCTCTATTACAATTTCACTTTTCACTAGTCTATGTGGCAAGTCAGTGTTTGGGCAAGAATTTGAGGGAAAGGGAAGATATACTTGGATAATAATATTAGTGCTCGATTTTAATTCAAGAGTTACTTTTAAGTTATAAACAAGATTAACCTAAAAAACACGTTAAGAGTTCGTTAGGGTAATTAATAAGCGATTTATTTTTCAGAAAATAAATCTTGGTAGGCCAACTAATTATTTTGCTCGAGTGTAGAAATTGTTTCTTTTTAATGTTTGTTGCATTATTTTGGATTTCTTTAATGTTAATTTGATATGGCTACATTTTCAACATCCTTTTCAGTGAATATTTGGTGTGGTATTCTGATTAATGACGTCAGCAAGCTGTCAAATGCAGCCCTGACTCGCGAAGTGAAAATTAAGTGAATAACCTTAGAGGATTAATGTTAGATAATCTAAAAAGAGTGCAGCCGGGAAATGAAAGTGTAGTGGTGAACTTGGTGATCGAGTTACAAACGGAGAAGTCAAATAAAAACGGTAAAATCCAAAGAAGTACGGAAGGTCATCCATAAAGGCTGAAAATCGCATCGCGCACGGCGCGGTGAAGCAACACGTCATGAAACGTCACTGTTTACGTCAGAGTAAAGTGGCGCGTGATTGGTGCATCGTAAAAGAGGGAAGCGCTGAAGATTTAAAATGGAAAACATCGCCGAACTTTTACAGTCATTAAGTGCAGAACGAGAAAACCTCCATAGGGAAAAGGAAAAGCTAACGACTGAATTAGGAAATGTTATAAAGGAGGTGGAAGAACTAAAACAACAAATGAGAAAGAGGGAAGAAAACCGAAATAGCGAAAAAATAGAATTATACAGAGAACTAAATTACTTAACAGGAAAGGTGCAAAGGTCTACAAACAGGGGAAAAAACAAAAGAATAATTACTTACACGCTAGAGGAACTGAAACGACTAGCAAAAATAGTAAAAGGAAAGAACGAAGCAAGTAGATGGCGTGAAAGAATCGAATAATTAGGGCTGAGAACAAGAATAGATAAAAGAGAATATTGGGACGGGAAAACTACAACCCAAGCTAAAAGACAAAACTTAACAATTGCATCATGGAACGTACAAGGACTAAATAGGGAAGGAAAATTAAGACAACTAGTAGATGAAGCCAAAAGATACAAAATAGACATTTTAGGAGTGCAAGAAACAAACATCAAAGGAGAAACCAATATTAAGATAAAAGACTATGTTTGACTAAATGGAGGTGGAGAAGGAAATAGATATGGAACAGGCTTTCTAATAAATGAAAATGTCAAAGATAAAATTATAGATTGGAAAATAGTAAATGAAAGAATAAGCGTATTGAGATTAAGAGGAATATACAGAAAAATTAGTATAGTCAACACATACGCACCAACAGAGGTAGCGGAATCTGAACGGAAGGAGAAATTTTACGATCAGTTAGAACACACAATCAGCAAAATACCAAAATATGATATAATCCTAATAATAGGAGATCAGAACGCAAAAATAGGGAAAGAAAGACAAATAGAATCAATAGCAGGAAAAGAAAGTCTCCACGAAAAAACAAATGACAATGGTGACCGCCTAGCAAATTTTGCTGCAAGAAACAACCTGATAATTAAGAGTACAATGAAAAAAAAAGAAGAAATATCCACAAAGCAACATGGCGCAGCCCCGATGGAAACACCATGAACCAGATAGACCATGTACTTGTATGCAAAAGGCAAGCAGAATGTGTAACGCAAGTAAAATCGTGCAGAGGAGCTGAGATAGGGTCGGACCATGCAAAAAATTAAAACTGAACAGCAGAAACCACAGTATAAAAATAGAAACCGAACAACCAAAAAAAGTATTGCAGAAGCCCTAAAGAAGGAGGAGACAAGAAAGAAATACATAAAAACACTGGAACAACGCCTAAAAAAAATGAATACTGAAAAAGAGATAGAAGATAAATGGCTACAGATAAAAACGACAATATTAGAATGCATGGAAAAAATTGCGGACACAGAAGAAATGAAAAAAGAGGACTGGTTTGACCGAGAATGTAAAGAAACAATTGAGGAAAGCAAAGCAGCAAAACTACAATGGCTACAACAGCAAACACAAGAGTCGGAAAGCCATTACAAGATACTGAGAAACAAAGTAAAAACAGTTTGCAGAAAAAAGAAAAGAGAAAACATAAATGAAAAAATAAAAGAATTGGAGGACTCATACAACAAAAATAAGGTAAAGGAATTCTACAGAATAACACGAGAAAAAAAGGAAGGATTCCAACAGCAAACAATGGGTTTAAGAAACGAAGCAGGAGAACTGTGTATGAACGAGAATAAAATAGCAGAGATTTACCAACAATATTTTAAGAAAACCTTCAACAACGAAAAAGCTGAAACAATAAAATGGGAACAAAATACAGGAGAAGAAGTGAAATTACCGACCTGGGAAGACTTCCAACAAACAGTAAACAAAGCAAAGAGCAATAGAAGTCCCGGATCAGATAATATCTCCATAGAATCAATAAAATATGGGAATGAAGACCTAGCCCAACGAATCTTCAATCTGATCAAATTAATATGGACAAAGAAAGAAATACCAAAGGAGTGGAAAACGGCACTAATAAGCCCAATCTATAAAAAAGGAAATAAACAGCACGTAGAAAACTACAGGCCAATATCTCTCCTTAACACCACATACAAAATCCTGGCATCCTTAATAAATCAAAAGGTCAGAGAAGAATCCAAAGGCAAGATAGGAGACTACCAGGCAGGCTTTAGAGAAGGGAAATCTACCATAGACCAGATCTTTATATTAAGGCAAATCCAAGAAAAATGTAGAGCAAAAAATATAAGAGTACATGCACTGTATCTAGATTTTAAGCAAGCTTTTGACAAAGTGTACAGAAAAGCAATAATAGAAGCAATGAAAGAACTACAGTACAGCCAAGATACGATAGATCTAGTGGAGATGACCTTGAGGAAAACAACTAACAAAGTAAAATATAAAGGCCACCTTTCCAACGAATTTGAAAGCAACACAGGGTTAATACAAGGAGACCCACTTTCACCCTTCCTCTTTAACATCATTTTAGAATACATCATGAGGAAAGCCCAAATTATTACAAACCAAGATGTCTTAGGTGGTCCATACCAAATTTTAGCGTTTGCAGACGATGTAGTTATAATGTCTAGAACAAAAGAGCAATTAAAAGGCTTAGTAAAAAGTTTTGGAATAAAAGCCCAAGAAGTAGGACTCGAAATAAATACAAAAAAATCACACTACATGGTAATGGGTAACACAAAACAAAACGAAAAACAGGAACTAAATGTAACAACTGAAAAATTAACATTTAAAATAACGAACAGCTTGACTTACCTAGGAGTGGAAATAAACAGCGAAGGAAAACAGGAAGCAGAAATACAAAAAAGAATCCTAAGTGCGCAGGTTCCCTAAACAACCTCATAGTTAATAAAAATATACCAAGAGCGGCAAAATTACGTTTATATAAAACAATAATTAAACCGGTACTGACATATGGCAGTGAAACGTGGGTGATAACAAACGCAGAAGAAAATAGACTACAAACGTGGGAACGTAAAATACTCAGAAGAATCTTTGGAGGAGTGAAAGAAGATCAGACGTGGCGTCGAAGGACAAATAAAGAACTATACGAGTTATTTAAAGAAGCAAACATCACCACCACGCTAAAACAAAACAGACTGAGGTGGCTGGGCCATATAATGAGGAGAGGAAAAGAAGAACCCATACGGAAAGTATTAGAAAAGGTACCAGCAGGAAGACAAAAAGTAGGAAGGCCAAAGAAAACATGGAAGATGCAAATAGAAGAGGACCTACAAGAAGACTATTTAAAAAATTGGAAAATAGAGATCCAAGATAGGAGGACATGGAGAAAGAGAATAGAAGCCATAGGCCAAATTGGCCTGTAGCGCTGTTTTATATATATATATATATATATTCCTAATGACAATCTTATTGATCCATTGGATTTTAAAATCGCTTAATATCCGAGCATTATCTAAATTTTTTACAAAACGAGTTACCAGTATTATTGGAAAAGTTCCACTTCAGAGAAGAGCAAACATGTGATTTCACCTCCCCATTTTAGTGGAAATGTCAGAACATATCTGAATAACAACTTTGCTAACTGGCGGATTGGAAGAGGAGGTCCAGTTCTCTGGTCACTGAGGTCACCACACGTAACGGCTCTCGTATATTATCTTTGGGGATACATGAAGAGTTTAGTTTATGCAGAAATATCCCAAACCAGAGATGAATTAATTCATTAAATTTTGGCTGCAGCTACATTTATGCGAGCCGACCCCCATACTCTTCAGAGAGCTACGTTTTCAATTATGGAAAGAGCTAGAAAGTGTATTCAAGCAGTGGGAGGACATTTTGAATAATTACCATAATTAAGTTTTGGTTAAACATTTTTTAATTAATAAAACAATGTGATATGAAGTTATTCTGTTCGTTCTGTTACATTTAATATCATATAATTCGCTAAGTATTGACCTTTGGACTTTAGTGTATAAGTTATTTTTGACTTGAAATTGCCTACGGAATACACCCTTAAGCTATGCCTGTACAAAATAATAACACATATTCCTGAGGCCAAAATAGGACGATTTAACCCAACTTACCTCTATTCAAAGTTGCTTTGTTTAACCGCCAGAAGGATACAAATTCCCTGAAAAGAAATCGTTTTTTTGAGAAAACTTTATAACGCTTCTTGCGATTGGGACCAAATTTGGTATGTGGATTTGTACTAAAAGAAAGCATTATTTATCACATTATTTTCTCTTCTGCGTGTTTTGTAAGTGGTCAAAAAAATGGTCATCCACATCTTAAGAAGCTCATATTTTTTTGTTATTACATGAATACTTTTGAAACTTTTTTGCTGATAGACACATATTTTACCTACATTTCTCATAGTTTAGGCAGAAAAAAATAATAACCCTCAACATGATTCAGCATTCCCGAAAAACATAGAGAATTCTTAACGAAGTAGGCTTCAAATAAAATGTGCTGAATGTCAGTGTCAGTATTTCTATCATGACAGTAATAAGACCAGAATAGGTGCATAGACTTTAGATTTCTCTTTCATTCATCATGGCCCTGCAGTACACTATTTCAGAATTGACTGATATGTTATTAGTTTATGGGAATTGTGAAGGTAACGATCGTGAGTATGTTAGAGTCTACTGCGAGAGATTTCCGAACCGGCGCCTGCCAAATCACCAAAGCTTCAGCGCTGTGGAGAGACGTCTTCGAGAAACAGGTCGATTTATTCCTGCAACTGCAGATTACGAACATCAACGCACAATAAAGACTCCTGAGGTGGAAGAAGAAATTTTGGAACGAGTTTCTGAAGACCCCAAACTAAGCACGAGGCGTTTAGATATGGAAATGGGTGTATCAAAAAATGTAATCCATAGAACTTTTAAAGAACAATTACTCCACCCTTATCATCTGCAACCAGTCCAAGATCTTTTAGCAGTTGATCCCCAACGTCTAGCCTTTTGCAAATTCATTAGAGAGCAAATAGCTCACAAAGCAAATTTTACCAAAAGAATTTTATTCACGGACGAGGCTTGTTTTATGAGAAGAATCTTTATAAATCACCACACGAACATGTTTACACTGACGAAAATCCCCATGCACCTTTGGTAGCACATTATCAGCATCGATTCAAAATTAATGTGTGGACTGGAATCATCGACAACTTCATTATTGGTCCGGTTATTTTACCAAGTCGATTAAATGGCGAGATTTACTATGAACACCTTGAAAATACTTTGCCAGAGTTACTGGAGGATTTGCTCTTGAATCTTCGCCGAGACATTTGGTTCATACACGACGGCGCACCTCTGCATTTCTCTTTAAATGTCCGCAACCATCTAAATCAAATATACCCTAATAGATGGGTCGGTAGAGAATATAATGCTCCTGTTAACTGGCCACCACGATCTCCCGACATAACACCGTTGGACTACTTTTTACGGGGATTTCAATCCATGGTATACTATGGTCCCGTAAATACGGTGCAGGAATTGTGGCAACGCATCCAAAATGCAGTAGACACTCCAATAATGATGTCGAAATGATGAGAAGAGTCCAGTTCAATTTTTTACGACGTGTTAATATTTGCATTCATGCAGAGGCAGTATATTCGAACAATTGTTGTGATTTTTTTTTCGTTGATTTAGATTAAAATTTCTAGTTCGTGTTGAGGGTTATTATTTTTTTCTGCCTAAACTATGGGAAATGACGAAATGGAACACGAGACAAGAAATGTAGATAACATATGTGTCTATCAACAAAACAAGTTTCAAAAGTATTCATCTAATAAAAAAATTATGAGCTTCTTAAGATGTGGATGACCATTTTTTGACCACTTACAAAACACGCAGAAGAGAAAATAATATGTCAAATATTGCTTTCTTTTAGTACAAATCCACATACCAAATTTGGTCCCAATCCCAATAAAGTTTTCTCGAAAAAACTATTTCTTTTCAGGGAATTTGTATCCCTCTAGCGGCTAAACGAAGCAACTTTGAATAGAGGTAAGTTGGGTTAAATCGTCCTAATTTGGCCTCAGGAATATGTGTTATTATTTTGTACAGACCTTTCGGGGTCACTCTGTATAATGGAACAACTGAACTAACTGAAGTGGAAGCTGCAGTAGCATCAAAGGATGAGGAAATACGCCGCTTAAACCTGCAAGTAAATTCTATGGATCAATATTCGCGAAACAAAAATATTGAGATTAATGGATTAATCGAGAACAGTAGCGAAAATTTAATAAACATAGTAGAAATTATGGCCAGAAAATTAGAAGTACCTTTTACTAACGATTCAGTAGAAGCTATGCATAGACTGCCAAGATTAAATCCCAATAATGCACCGAGGTCCGTAGTAGTGCAGTTTGCTAGAAGATCAGCGAGGGACGCTTTCTTATCAGCAGGCCGAAAAATAAGACTCGTTAATAACGACATCACTCCAAATAGTGGAAACAGCTCTATTTATATTAATGAGCATCTTACCCCGTTCAATAAATCTCTGCTCTGGAAGGCAAAGGAGCTGAGAAAAAGCAACCCGATACAACATATTTGGACCCAAAAGGGGATAGTGCACCTCAAGAAAGATGAAAACTCGCCAGTGATTAAATTACACTCTGAAGCCGATTTGGCTAAAGTGTGAAGTTCAGTGTGCTCCAGCGATAATGTCAATTTAGCCTTCACCGTTTATTACCAAAATGTAAGGGGGTTAAATACTAAACTTGAAGAATTTTCTTTTAATCTATTAGCTTCCAATTTTGACTGTATTGTTCTGACCGAAACATGGTTACAAAATAATATTATGAATTCCGATTTATTTACTGAAAATTACATAGTTTTTCGTAATGGTAGGGATTTAGCTATAACGGGAAAATCTACTGGTGGTGGCGTTCTTTTAGCAATAAAACATCAGTTCATCGTGGAGAAATTGCCGATCGAGTCAACTATTTGTGATATTTTGTGTGTCAAAATTATGTTAAAAGGTAATCATTTTTTATATATCGTTGTTGTTTACATTACAAGTGCGACTGCAAATGATTACGAAGTATTATACGATTGCTTAGGACGATTACCATTTGTTTTTTCGAAGTATTGCATAATATTGGGAGATTTTAATTGCAGCGATTTTTATAAATATCACCTGCTTAAGATAAATAGAAATTTAACTAGGCCTTCAATTGGATTAATAAATCTAATGTCATTCTTAGATTTCAATCAGGCAAACAATATAACTAATGCAAATGGTCGAATACTCGATATTATATTAACAAATGTACCCATGACAGTCAGTAAAGAAATTCACAGTTTGGTACCTGAGGACTCGCATCATCCCTCTCTATCATGTGAAATAGACAAGCTTCAGCCGAGGATTAAAAACTGTAGCATTAACAAAAACAACTATTTTTATAATTTTAAAAAGGCAGACTTTAATTTACTTTATTCTCTTATGAGAGATTGTAATTGGTCTGTCCTCGATAATGTTCTTCCTGTAAATGCAAAAATTGACAAATTTTATGAAATTATATATTCTATATTGGATCAATGTGTGCCTAAAACTTTAATGAAAAAATATAAATACCCAATCTGGTTTAATAAAGACATTATAAACAAAATTAAATTGAAAAATAAGTACAGAAAACTATTTAAACATACTGGACTACCTACTTATCTTACTAAATTCAGGCAACTTAGAACCGAAACTAAAAACCGCATGGCCAAGGCTACAGCGATTACATTCATTCTATAGAAAATAATATTATTTCTGAACCTAAAGTTTTTTGGTCTTTTATGAATTCCAAGCGCAAGTCCTCAGGTATCCCAACGCCAATGACCGATATGCGCGGTTCTTCGGTGACAGATGGTGCAGGCATTGCGCAAGCATTTGCCGATTATTTTGGTAATATATACATTAAAAGTACTGATTGCAGTAGGCACACCCCTCTCACTGATTATTCTGAATTTTTCGAAAGCATCAGTGTTCCCGTTTTCACAGAAGAGGAAGTGCTTCGTGCCATTCGCCACCTAAGGAACACGCGGTCATGTGGTCCGGATGATATTCCTATTTACATTTTAAAAGGATGCGCCGATTTTTTAAGTTCTCCTTTAACTGAAATATTTAATCAATGTTTACAAACATCAACATTTCCCATACAGTGGAAACGCACAAAAGTAATTCCTGTTCACAAAAATGGCAAAACGTCGGATGTTCGCAACTACAGACCAATAGCCTTAATCAGCGTTTTTGCCAAACTATTTGAATCCTGTATCAATAACTGCCTTCAATTTTGCGTAAATAAAATACTGTCAACTGATCAACACGGTTTCACTAAAAAAAGGTCAACAGTAACGAATCTTTGTACATTTACACAATTTGTCTCGCAAGCTTTAGATAATCGTTTCCAAGTGGATGTAATTTACACAGATTTTTCAAAAGCATTCGATACTGTTGATCATTCAATTTTATTATTTAAACTTGATCAAATCGGCTTTACTACAAATTTCGTCAAATTGTTTCAGTCATATCTCACCGATAGAATTTTGTATGTGTCGTGCAATGGATATAATTCCAGAGAGTTTGTTGCGTACTCTGGTGTTCCCCAAGGAAGTATCCTCGGGCCGCTACTTTTCCTAATTTTTATCAATGACATTGTTAAAACAATAAAATTTGCAGATAAATTAATTTTTGCCGACGATATAAAGATATATAAATGTATTCAATCTTTCACAGACTGTATTGATCTTCAAAATGATTTAGATAACATGTATAAATGGTCGATACGCAATAAACTACTCTTTAATATTAGCAAATGCCAATGTATGACATATTCGCGAAAAACTAATAATCTCAATTTTAATTATAGTATGAACTCACAATCTCTAAATCGTGTTGATACTTGCAAAGATCTGGGAGTGATTTATGATTCAAATTTAAAATTTAACTATCATTATGAGTATTTAATAAAATCAGCTTCGAAACAACTTGGAATTATAATTAGACATACACACTATTTTACCAATGTTAACAGTTTAATCATCTTATTTGGTAGTTTAGTTCGCTCTAAATTAGAATATTGCTCTGTAGTGTGGAATCCGCCGTTTATAAAATACAGCCTTCAACTTGAAAAAGTTCAAAAAAAATTTCTCAAATATTGTAATTTTAAATTTGGTTTTCCAGTTGCTGATCCCCATTACATTTCTTTACTAAACTATTTTAATTTAAATTCTTTATCTGATAGAAGGCACGAACAAAATTTACTGTTTTTGTATAAAATATTAAATAACTTTCTGGATATTCCCTTACTTCTAAATCAAATTAACATTAAAATACCAGACACCCGTACACGCACATGTGGTATGTCTCTAACGTACACATGTCCCAATACGGTCAGTCATCTGCACTCTCCAATGTTAGCATTATTTCGAGCATTTAACAAAATTCTTAGCGATATTGACCTATTTTCTATGAATCTAAAGCAATTTCGATCGGCAATTCTTCTTCACTAATTTAATTTAATTCTTCTTATTTAATCTAATTTGATTTTACTAATTTAGAAATGTAATTATATTTTATTGTTTACTAGTTTAGAAAATGTCTTATTATTTTAGGTATATTTTTCGTTTATCGTTTTAGACATATTACCTCATTTTGTCGTCTTGGATCTATTTTGTTTACATTAATTATAACTGTTTTTCACTTGTAATTGGGCTAATGCCTGTAAGTGAAATAAAGATTATTATTATTATTAGCAGTGGTTAGTGCCTCCCTGTCGAGTTACACCCTCCTAAAGAGAGTAGTTATATTACAACTTTTTAAAGGACATGAATTTGATTATACAAAAACATGTACTGGAACGCCTGATTTATTCAAAAGTTTTGTTAGATCTTTTTAGTTTTTTCGTCAAACTCATATTTTTTGTGTAAAAAAGATCTTTATGATGTATGGTACAGTTATTCAGCAAAATGTAACAAAATACTTTGCATCATAATGTGTTTTATTTTTTTACACAAAGAATATTAGATGTATGACTAAACTGAAAGAGCTAAAAATATTTGAAATAAATTGGCTTTTTAGTCCCATCAAAAGCATTGGCCTACAAATTAACCTAAATAAAACTAAAATCATGTCTAACAGCACAAAACAATTCACAATAGACTCAGAACACATTGAAACAGTGGAAGAATACGTATACCTCGGATATCTCATAAAGTTGGGAAAGCAAAATCAGATCGCGGAAATAAATAGAAGAGTCAGACTGAGTTGGGCTGCATTTTCTAAACTTAAAGACATTCTGAAAAACAAAGAAGTGCCAAACTGTATGAAGAGAAAAGTATATGACTCTTGTATATTGCCGGTTATGACATATGGGTTAGAGACTATGACCCTAACAGAGAAAAGTGCTGAAAAGCTGAGAATAACGCAGCGTGCCATGGAGAGATCTATGCATAGCATTAGTCACAGAGACAAGGTCAGAAATGTAGAAATTAAAAACCAAACCAAGGTAACTGACATTATGCAACGTGTCGCAAAACTAAAATGGAGTTGGATAGGGCATGTGGCAAGAAAAGACTCTGAAGAATGGTCAAATCGAATAATGGAATAGAGACCTAGAGCATACAAAAGAAGCGTTGGAAGGCCACAGAAAAGATGGACCGACGACATAAAGGCATTTGCAGGAAAACTATGGCATCAAATTGCACAAGACAAAATAACTTGGAGAAATCTAGGGGAGGCCTACGTCCAGCAGTGGACGGATCAAAGCTGAAGAAGAAAAAGAAGAAGAAGAAGCCCCATCACTATGTACAAAAAGAAGGCCTTTGCTTGAAAGTGAACTGAAATGCGAAATTTCTTTTATGGGGTATTTGGGGGGGGGGGCGGTTCAGGAAAGCTTAACTTCAAGTTGTTGACCAAAATTTCCTATGTGCTATTTCCGCCATTTTAAAAATAGGTGCGTTTGATCTTTTCGCGATAACTCGGTTCCCTTTAACAGCACACGAAAATAGAGTACACATTTTTCTTAGAAATTCATGTTCATTTACTTTTTTCACGTACGAGCGATATTAGTCGAGGTATCGAGTGAAAGGCGCTCTGATGATGCAAGCTGCAATGTTAGTCAATATGGGTGCACAAACAGCAACAAAGCCAAATCTGCCTACGTATACTTGTTCTCAAGGTACTCAAATATGAGCCACCAAAGAGTATAGGTATCGCGAGGATCGTTGCTCAATTTCATAAGGTGCAAGGCACATTAAGTCAGAGAATGCTGGACTTTCATCTACAAAGACTACGTGGTCTAAGCCAAAATTCCTTTTTAACACGAACAATTATCATTCCAAATAGTTAAAGTGATTAGAACATTTTTAGTAATATGCAATCTACAAGTCGTAATTTCAGTGTCATTTCAAATTATAATAGGTAAAATTCCAGGTATTTTCAAACTACAAGTTTTATAACAGCAACTTTTTCTCTAAATAGGACGAGAAACGAAATACAAGCAAAGAAGTGCAAAAAAAATGTCAAGGATTTCAAATTTCGGTCCCTTTCAAGCAAAAATGACATAGTGACTGGACTATTTCATTAGATATTTTTCTATGATCAAATTTATATCCGATAATACGTTCTAATAAAAGCATTTATGGGTTGCTAATTTCAACACCTTAGAGTCATACGTAAAAATGAAAAAGCATTTCATTAATATGTTATTGGTAGAATATGTCTGCCAATTTTCACTTGAATACCCTTTTCCAGTATTCAGTAAAATGACAAAAATCTAATTTTAACCCTTCTCTTTAGGAGGGTAGAACTTGGCAGGGAGGGATTTAAAAGAAAAAGTTTATATACAAAAGTTTTATCTTTGAACATTCTCTATAACCCCCAGAAGTTTGTCGGTCGAATTACAGAACACCCTGCACAGTTTCTAGTGTCAGAAGTGACATTTGTAACACTCCTAATATTAATACGTTGCATTGGTGGCGTTTTAATATTATATTAAAACACGCTTTGCCGTAAATTTGAATGTCAACATAACCTAAAATGTCTAACACAATGTGACGGAAAAAGTGTCACCGAACTAAGTTTTTATATTTCTGTTACAATCGTAGAAAAAATAGCGTATGATACACGTGTATAAGTGCCATTAAGCACTAGTGACTTTAAAAGAAATCCGCTTTGCGTCGTGCTTTGAAACTCGTCGTACGTGCTTTAAAGGCGTACTTATACACTAGTATCACAGCCCCCAGCTAAAGGGGAGACCGGGAGGGCAAAGCCTTGCCGGGAGCTGTAGGGACCTCGAAGACCGAAAACGCACCCTTCTTACCAGTAATGGCACAGTACAGTAATGGCAGGTGAAAGTACAACAAAATCAATAATTACGATAAAGAAAACGATGAGCAATGGAAATACATAGTATATTATAGACCAAGGTAGAGAAGACATTTTTCTCAGTCGAGCAGAATTATTTCCTGAGATGCGAAGCATCGAGTAAAATAAGTTGCGATGCTGATAAGTCTTCTCTACAGTGGTTTATACAGGGTGATTTTTAAGTTGACTCTTTCCGTACCAGAACATAAAGCTAAAAAAATAAGAATTATTTTCATTTATCACTTTTGCGAAATATCAAAACTAACGGAGGTTCAGGTTGTTAAAGTTTCAAATTAAGAACTAAAATTACTTAACAAAAATTAAACTAAACTTCATCTAACTTAAATGATATGTTCTAAATGATCACCATTCGCTTCTACACATACGTTCCGCGTATAAGAGCGATGCGGCAGCGGCATTTTGACGACACTCCCAGTAAATAATAAGCATATTTACTAATTCATTATTTTGACAAACAAGGACCATTACTGTAGTAATAACATTAATAAAATTACAATGGAAAACTAATTGGCAGGTCATTGCTTGACAACAGAGATAAACAATAATAAAATTGTCCAGCAGCCTTTGCGCCAAAGTTTAGTTTTTAATTTGAAACTTTAACACCCTGTACCTCCGTTAGTTTTAATATTTCGGAAAAGTGGTAAATGAAAAAATGCTCATTTTTTTACCTTTATTTCCTGGTAAACGGAAAGAATCAACTTAAAAATCAACCTGTATATTATTTTTTCCAATACTAGCAGTTTTATTCCTTTTATAATTAATTGCTTTTACATTAATAACAAATAAAATCATTACTAACCAGTAGTTAATAATGTGTTTTCATTATTAACCAGTGGATAATAATGAAATATTATTAACCACTAGGAAAGAAATCATCTTCTTGGTTCGAAAACAAAGTAAATAATGATATCGTTTAATGCTACCTAGTAGTGAAAAAAATATACAAATACCTAACGAAAAAATATTCTTTATCTATGATGATTTATAAACTTTGAGTTTGGAACAATTATAATGAAAAAATAATTTTACCTTATAATAACTTTTACACTCTATTCCATTATAATAATTATACTTCACAGTATGAATCAGATCAATAATTAAAGAGAGTGATCTATTTGCGAACTTGTCAATGATTTCGTCGAAATTCAAGCTTTGTCTAGATGGCAGCATAGATAAACCAGCTGCGGGAACCCCACACATACAATTATGTTCATTCCACGACTACTAAGAAATAATAGATGCATGATGCATGCACAAACAAAACTGGGACAATACTTTGACACAAAGTTTGAAATTTTTTTGAATTTTGTAAAAACATTTGTGCATTTTTATGGTTATAGGTATTTTCGAAAAAATATTGCGTGGACATTTTGGCCTCCAAACTGGATTGGCCTACCGGGCATTTACCCGGTTGCCCGGTGGGCCAGTCCGACACTGTGTAGAGGTACCTTTATTAAAAAAAAAAAAACAGTAATTTCAGAATTAAAATACTAAATACTGTATAAATACCTACTAACTATACAGGGGTTGTTGCAATATAAGTATATTAAACTTGATTACAATTATATCCAAGTTTAAATTATGAAATCGCAAACAAAAAAGTTAAGATAAAATAAATTAACTCAAACTACCCTTTCTTTAAATAGGACTTGCTCATTATAAAATTACAGTGTTCGTTTGAACATCGAACGGTTAAGACGTATCGCAGTGCGCTCTGACCCGCAAGATATCAAGTGACCGCAAGATAGCCGGGGCAACCCGTACAATTTATCTAGAAGTAAACAGAAATATTCGTACACATTTACGAAGGTCTGTATATCTTTGAACTACATTGTTATAATAACATTTGCTGAGCAGGGCCATGGCCCACGCTCAAAATTACATGTATCCAGCTACTCCAAACTTTAATATCTATACTGGCCAAAATACCTCGACACCATGCGTACCTATACCTGCCAATACACCATTATCGCAACCCTTGCCAGCTCAAGAAACAGATCCGCAAATTAACACAACCTATTATACGCAACCTGTTATTACTCCACACATGGCAAACCAAAATCACAGTCAAGCTGTGCATGCATCATCAAGCTCTCCTGGAAATCCATGGCAAACGGTCAGTTATAACCATAACAAAAAACGAAGTAGAGTCTCTGACACGCAAGCCGAACCTATAAACCAAGACTACTGGTTGGGTAATCAAACACCAATTAGCAATCGATACGACAACCTTCCGGAAGAGGAAATGGATTCAAGCAATCAGTCTAAACAAGAGAACAAAGAACCAAAACCACCACCCATATTTGTAGCAGGGGTGAAGAAAATCAAACCCCTTACAGAGCTACTTGAAGAGCTGGCAAAAGATAAATATACAATGAAATCACTAGGCAATGACCAAGTTAAAACACAACCCTTGGAGGGTACAACCTACACCATAATTATTAAGGCATTACTGGATAAGAAAACCGAGTTCCACACTTATAAACCTAAAAAAAAGAAATCCTTCCGGGTAGTACGAAAAAACGTTCATCCCACCACTGATACAAATGACATCAAACTGAGCCTACAAGAAAAAGGACACGAGGCCATAAATATATGGAATATAAAACAACATAAAACTAAAACAGAACTTCCCCTATTCTTTATAGATCTCAAACCAAAAGAAAATAATAAGGAAATTTATAACATTAAGCTACTATTGAATACATGTGTACAGTTCGAAGCCCCACACATCAAAAGGGAAATCCCTCAATGCGCAAGGTGCCAAAGGTATGGGCATACAAGAAATTATTGTAACAATACTCCACGCTGTGTTAAGTGCGCAGCCAGCCATATATCTAAGGAATGCCCCAGGAAAATCAGAGACGACAAAGTTGTCTGTGCAAACTGCAACGAGCACCACCCAGCAAATTATCGAGGCTGTATAATACACAAACAGCTACAGCAAAAATTGTATCCAGCGCTACGGGAGAGACGTATCCCTAATAGACTGACTCAACCTGGCATCACCTATGCTCAAGCATCTAAACAAGACATACAACCAGTGCAACTTATCAACGTCACACAACCCATCACTTCACTACCACAAGCACAACCCTCTAATGACTTAACTGAACTCAAACATACAATGAACAAACTTATTGAACAAATGGGGACACTACTTAACCTTCTAACAACTCTAGTTTCTAAATTAACATAATGGCTCTACTACTAAAAATTGGTATATGGAACGCCAATGGCTTATGCCAACATGCCCAAGAAATTAAAATATTCCTAAGTATTCACAACATTGACGTAATGCTTATATCAGAAGCACATTTTACAGATCGAAGTTATCTTAAACTACCAAACTATAATATCTATCACACCAAACACCCTGACGGAAATGCTCATGCCGGTACTGCAATAATCATCAAACAAAATATTAAACATACCGAACAAGCCGAATACAAGTATGAAAATATACAAGCCACTATCGTTACCCTTCACGACCATTTAGGCGAACTCTCACTGGCAGCAGTTTATTGTCCCCCAAAACACAATAACAAATCCGAACATTTTGATCATTTGTTCAGGACGCTTGGAAACAGGTTCCTAATTGGAGGCGATTACAATGCTAAAAACACGCTATGGGGCTGTAGAATAACCACAGCAAAAGGAAGACAGATGTTAGCTTCGATGAAAACCAACAACCTCAGCTATCTTTCCACAGGTGAGCCCACATATTGGCCAAGCGATCCACATAGACTGCCAGACCTCCTAGAATTCTGCGTCACCAAAGGCGTCAACACAAGAAAATTTTTAGTAGAATCGTGCTTTGAGCTCAGCTCTGATCATACACCGATCATAATTACCATGTATACTCAGATACTTGAGAAACTAAAAGAACCATCTCTTTATAGCAGGAAAACCGATTGGGATCTATTCCGCAGTATACTAGATGAACATATTAGTCTCGACTTGCCATTAAAAACCGAAAGAGACATCGAAATAGCAGTTGAAATATTAACCAAAACAATTCAAACCGCAGCCTGGCAATCAACACCTGACCAAACCGAAACGCACATTAAAGAAACAATCCCAACAAATGTTAAACTCTTAATCTCCAGAAAACGGAAAGCTAGAGCAAGGTGGCACCTAACGCATTTTCCTGACGACAAACGAAGACTAAACAAAATTACTAAAAAGCTGAATCAACTGCTCACAAAACTCAAAAATGAATCTTTACAGGAATACTTAAACAAATTAGATCCGACCCAGGCTACGGACTATTCGCTGTGGAAAGCGACCAAAAACTTCAAAAGATCGCAGACCACAAGAGTGCCCGTGAAAGCTGCCGATGGTACCTGGCTCCGCAGTAATTCACAGAAAGCAACCGCGTTCGCTGAGCACCTCGTAACAGTATTCCAACCACATAATATCGAAACTACACCTGAAGACGAAGATGCCATACAAGAAATGCTTGGTGCGCCATTTCAGATATGCCTACCACTCAAGTATATTACAACTGCAGAAGTCACGACTATACTCCATAAAGATCTTAATCCAAAAAAGGCCCCAGGGTTTGATCTTATTACAGGAAAAGTTCTGAGGGAGATCTCTGAAAAATGTATAAAAGCCATCACGTTTATCTTCAATGCAGCCTTAAGAAAAGAATACTTCCCTAGTCAATGGAAAGTGGCGCAGATCATTATGATACCTAAACCTGGAAAAGATCCGACTCAAATAGAATCATACAGACCTATAAGCCTGCTGCCTATCTTGTCCAAAGTCTTGGAGAAACTCCTGATGAAACGACTGCTGCCAATTATAGAAGAACAAAACCTAATTCCTAATCACCAATTTGGGTTCCGTACAATGCATAGAACAACTGAGCAAGTGCACCGAATTATTAAACATATAAATCAAGACTTGGAGACAAAACGATACTGTTCAGCGGCATTTCTCGATATACGGCAAGCGTTCGATAAAGTCTGGCATAAAGGGCTCTGTTACAAGATGAAATGTAAACTACCACACCAACTATATAAAGTACTAACATCCTTCCTAACCGACAGGCAGTACTATGTAAAGTATCAGGATGCTTACACCGACTTATTTCCGATATCATCTGGTGTCCCACAAGGTAGCGTCTTAGGACCGATACTCTATCTGATTTTCACCGCAGATTTACCAGTATCTGAAACAACTCTCACAGCCACATTCGCGGACGATACTGCTGTCTTAGCATCACACACTAATCCTATAACGGCTACACAGAATCTGCAAGCACATCTAAACGACATCGAAACCTGGCTACAAAATTGGAAAATTAAAACGAACACAGACAAATCAGTTCACGTCACATTTACTTTAAGGAAAAATATCTGCCCTCCAGTAACCCTTAACGGTCAGCCAATACCCCAGACGGATGAGGCTAAATATCTTGGCCTTCGCCTTGACACGAGACTAACATGGAAGAAGCACATATTTAGTAAACGCAAACAACTTGGCATTAAATTTAGGAAAATGTATTGGATGCTAGGAAGACAATCACGGATGACGCTAGAAAGCAAACTGCTCTTATATAAAACCATGTTAAAACCGATTTGGACGTACGGGATAGAGCTATGGGGCACAGCCAGCAATTCCAATCTAGAAATCCTCCAAAGATTTCAAAATAAAGTGCTTCGTATTCTAGTTGATGCACCATGGTACGTGCCTAATGCGGTAATACACAGTGATTTAAAAGTTCCGTTAGTGCGTGACGAAATTAAAAAATATAGTGTGACACACAGGGTTAAACTCCAAGTGCATCCCAATGATCTAGCAACCACACTGTTGGACGACGAAGGTGATTTAAGACGATTGAAGAGGTTCAAACCATCAGACCTTCCTACTAGATTTGATTAAAGATGGTTAAAATAAATTCAATTTGTGTTTTATCTAAGTAACTTTTAATTGTAAGCTTTTATAGAGATTCTTCACTGGAAGATTCTCTGCAAGTCACAAGGTTACTCTCATTTATATAACCAGTTACTCACACCAAATACTTATTATCTCACTAAGGATAGATTGTATGTATACTTTGAGTTAAATAAAAAAAAAAAAAAATAAAATTACAATTAAATTAAAATGTTTATAACAGATAATTCATATAAGATATTAAAAATTGAAAATCTTGGGCAGTGTCTCTGATCTAATATTTGGACATATTTTTCATACAACTTTTTTAAAATCAAGTTTTACTCTGTTTTAAAAAGTATGGCTATTTCACTCAGTGGGAAGGCCATTATCGTTTTATCGCTGGGCAATTACAAGAAAAATGCCTTGAACAAAGAATCGTACTTTATGTACTGACGTCGTAAGCAAGAAGGCAATATCTACAAAAAATTCGAAATTGAGTTATTGGTATCGTTGGAATCGGTACAAAATTCCAATAATTTTAGATAAGTAACAAATCGATATCTGCACCGTAACTAGAATTTTCAGATGGAAAAACGGCGGTATCTACAGAAATTTTTTACTTATAAAGAGTAAGAAGGCGGCATGTGCAAAATGCAAAAGTGAAAAGCGGATCTGCCTTCTTCTTTTGTTTTGTTAGATACCGTCTTTATTGTTTGTTTTCGTGGTCGCAAATGTGCAGATATGGCCAACTGCATAATCTGTCGAGAATGAATTGACAAGCACGCACCACACTGTTAATACAACATTGTCATGCAGATGTCGCTTTTTCAATCTGTATTTAGTGTTCGGTCGATTGTTGCAATTTAAAGTCAAAAGGCGGTATCTACATTTTTTCGCTACAATTTCTTTATTTTCGTTATAAATGGTGAATATTGTTTCTTTTTATATAAAATACAACTAAATTCATACTTATAATACAAAAAATCCACGGTCATGTAGTGCATGGTGATGAAATACCAATAAGTTACGTTTCGCCATTTATCTCGAAACGCGTTTTTTGTAGATACCGCCTTCTTGCTTATGACGGCAGTGTAGCTTTCATTGTTCTTACGAAAGCTTCTGACAGTGTGAACAGATTCGCATTGTGGATCACACTGCAAAAGTTTGGCTGTCCTCAAAAACTGGTCAACATCATCAAACAGTTGCACATAAACAATTAATGCAAAAGGCTCATGGCTGGAAAAACTTCAGAACCTTTTAAAGCTGCCATAGGCGTTAGACAGGGTTGAGTACTAGCGCCCATACTCTTCAATCTATTTATTACTGCACTTCTATTTTCCACAGATAGATTATTGCAGACCCGAGTTATCTGAATCAGTTACAGAGTGGATAGTGGGCTACACAACTTAAAAAACTGAAAGCTAAAACTAGATGCCCTAAAACATCCAATACAGAGCTTCAATATGCCGACAACTGTGCCTTGTTGCTTATTCCTGGGCCGACTTGAACGAGATCTTGGAAGAATATGCCATGGTATATTCTGCATTTAGTCTCAAAATAAACACCAGCAAAACAAAGATCCTCGTTCAACCAGTCGAACGTAAACAAATATCTCAAAGTGGTATCCCGTTTCTGTTACCTTGGTACTAAAGTTAACAATAGGAATAGTCTAGATGGAAATACATATAAACCGTTCAATAGTTATTTGCCAGATAGGAGACCATGTTAGGGTGATGAATTTCACCCTGTAAATATGCTGTCAGTCATTAACAAAAGTTAGGTTATGCTCATTTTATATAAAATGATAATTTTATGTTAATGTACAAAACGTGGTTGCCAGATTTGGTTTTGGATTTTGTGCCACTTTTAGTATTGGTTAAGATAAATTTCATGAAAGACAAATTGCTGATTCTGAATACGTTTCATACTTTGTTGAGTAGGCATAATGGTATAATGAAAGTCGTTTTTTTATTGTAATTATAAATTATTGTATACAAAAATATTTAAATATTACAATTTATGTATTTTTTCAGTATAAATAAAGCTTTTACAAGCCACTTTAGGCCCATTGCATAACAATGTGTCTCCATTGTCCCTTATTGATGATTTTATTTCTCCAGTCTTCTATTCCTTTCCTTGATATGTCTTCCATTACTGCCTCCTTCCACCTATTCGTTGGTCGCTTCTTCTTCTAATTTCTTGCGCTCTGCCTTCCAATACTATCTTAGTAGCTCTTCCATCTGGCATTCTCCATATATGCCCAAACCATCTTAACCTTCGAGCTTTAATGAAGTCTACTATATTTGGCTCTCCATACTTCTTTTGTACCCTTCGTTTGTAAGTCTTCTCCAACCATCATCCGTCCGAGTCCCTCCAAATATTTTTCTCCGCATTTTTCTCTCCCACCTACTTATCGTATCTTGGTCTGCCACATTCATCGTCCATGATTCACAGGCGTACGTAGCTGTGGGTCGAATTACAGTCTTATAAGTCGTAGTTTTGCATTTCGCGACATTTGTCTTAAGGACATTATACTATTTAACGCGCCCGGACATCTCGATGCTTTTATTAACCTTGATTTAATTCCTTGTGTGTAATTTAAGTTTTCAGAGATTAATGTTCCTAAGAAAGTAAACTCCTTAACTCGTTCTATTCTCAAATCTTAATATTACGCCATTATTATTGATTTCTTTATTTTTTCCATTAGGTACTTCTTTGTTAAAGCTGCTGAATATTGTCCAGTGGAAGTTGAAGAATGGATTTTTTTTAAATATGGCCACAGAAGAAAATCACAGGGAGTTAAGTTACAAGACCTCGGGGGCCACACTGTAGACATGTTTTGACTAATAACTCTGTTTTTGTAAAACTCTTTAAGTAAATTTATGCCCCATCTTATTGAAAGTACGTAACCCGTTTGTAATTCATTGTCACGTAACTCTTCAAAAAACGGCGACAAAATTTCAGTATGATATGGTTGTGCATTTAGAAAACCTAAAATTTGAACTATTAAAATAAAATTTAATCGTTTTACTGCACTCAATTACCTTAAAAAAATATAGGACCTATAACTCTTCTTTTACTAATTGCAGCCCAAACCCCGATTTTTTGTGGGTGAAGCGGTTCTTCAACATAAAAATTGGGATTCTCAGCGCTCCACATCCTCATACTTTGTGAATTAATATAGCCAGATAAATAGAAGTATGCCTCATCAGTAAAGAAAGTTTTCTCAAACGCATTATCGTTATTTCCTAAATTATTGATAAACCAGTTACAAAATTCCAATCTAACCGGAGGATCGTTTGGCAGCAGTTCCTGATACACTTGCAACCGGTAAGAAAAATAATGCAAATTGCTTTTTAATATCCTATGAGATGTTGAATATGAAACATTTAATTGCTGTCCTAAATGGCGAACAGATACGTGTGGTTGTTCTTGCACAATTTGTCTCGCATTGTTAACTACTTCTTCAGTGCGTATGTTGCAAATAGTATGTATCATTTTTAGGTCGTGGGCCAAAAGGTTTAATTTCAAAATTGTTCCGCCCCATAATATTTCTAATAGTTCTTTCAGATATCTAAAACAGTACAAAGCCGAAAATTAAAGCAACAATTAAGTTTTATGCATAAATACTTGCATCTCAAAAGTCACTAAACCGAGCAAAGATTTCAGTTTCACTGAGGTCGGGCCTGTCAGCTTTATAATGCCTGTAAGCCTTTGTAATTTGTAGTTTTGTGTCACCTTTAATGACTTTTGGCATATTTACTTTAGTACTACAATTTGTTTGACAGATAGATATCCATGACGGCGATGTCCATACATATTATGCCTAGTGGCAAACAAAGTATGAAAGTACTGGCAACATTGCATGTTTAACCTCAAAATGTCAAATTAGACACTTTCGTGAGCCTCCTGTACATAACAGCTGCTTCTGACAAAGTGTCAGAAATAGTTTCTAGGGAGTTTTAGTTTTATTAAACATAAAAACAAAATTCCATGTCTACCTACTTGGCAAATAACTATTGAACGGTTTATACAATCTTTTGAAATGTGGTGTTACAAGAGAATGTTGAGAATATCGTGGACGGAAAGAAAAACAAATTTAAAAGTGTTGGAAGAGATGGGAAAAGACTATAAATTAATAAAAACAGTTAAAGTGAGAAAATTGCAATACCTGGGACATATTACGAGAGGTGACAGATATGAAATATTGAGAGTAATAATACACGGTAAAATAAGAGGAAAAAGAAGTGTGGGGAGAAGAAGGATTTCGTGGTTGAAAAATCTGAGGTAATGGTTCGGTTGTTCCTCAATAGGACTATTTAAAGCAGCAGGAAATAAAATAAAAATAGCAATGATGATATCCAACCTCCGCTAGGAGACGGTACACAAAGAAGAAGAAGTAGTTGCATTCATAAATTAGGAACTAGTCCATGGCCATACTAAATGAAAATAATTTTTTATCATACTTTACATGCCGACCTGAGTGGTCCCATGGAATGCGCATCGTTGACCATATCAAAGTACTTTATGTGCTTTGCATTCAATGGGCGCGGATGACCAATAAAGATTTTCCAATGTGTCAGAGGCACCAAGTTCCACAGCGCCGAAGTGCGGAAAACTATGACGTCCAATAGAATAGCACTGGCAGTTACCAATCTGCACACGCTGCAAGAAAATGACTGTGTGGAGCGGGCCAACAAAACTGTAGTGAAACCTGCCTGGACGATGCTCTTGGCGAAAGACACTCCCAAGTACATTTTAAACAGGATCGGCTCCAGCAGCATTAAAGGGAAAACTCCCTATGATCTGTTTCCATGTTTTTGGTACAGGATGTTATGTACATTTAACAAAGAAAAAACGGGAGATAGAGACGAAAAAGGCAAACGCGGCATATTCGTCGGATACTCAGACAAATGGACAGTTTTCGCCTTTGGCAAAAATCGAAAAATCGAATTTTTCGAAGCAAAGTTGTATTTCAACTTGAAACATCGGATAAATTTGTTTCCTAGTAGAAATGACTGTACACTCCGGGCACGGCGGCGGTGCGAGTTAGCGACACTCTCTCAGATGACTTCTCAATCTCCGCTGGATTGAGGCAAGGGTGCATTTTATCCCCTCTCCTCTTCAACGTTTACAGCGAATACATCATGAGAGAGGTCCTTGAAGACTGGTGTGGTGGCATCGCAGTTGGTGGTAGGAAAATCAGCAATTTACGTTATGCTGATGACATCCTGATAATTGCGAAAGACGAGCTTGAAGTTCTGATTATCGTACCATAAGTCTTATGAGCCACCTCTTGAAAGCTTTTTTAAAAATCATTCAGCAACGCATATATAAACCTTGTGAAGAGTATCTAGGACAAACACAATTTGGATTCAGGAACGCAACAGGAACAAGAGAAGCTCTCTTTTGCATACAGGTGCTGTTTCAAAGATGCCGTGACATGAGCTGCGATGTATACGCTTGTTTCATCGATTACCATAAAGCATTTGACACAGTTCAACACAGCAAAATGGTAGAAGTACTTCAAAAGGTCGGATTAGATGACCGAGATCTAAGAATAATTACAAATTTGTACTGGGGTCAAATAGCTGATGTACGAGTGGAAGGAAACATCACGGAAGATATACTTATCCAGAGAGGTGTACGACAAGGTTGTGTCCTGTCACCCATAATTTTCAATGTATACTCCGAGGATATTTTCAAGGAAGCCTTGGAAGATTCAGAAGATGGCATAAATATAAATGGAGAATGTTTAAACAATTTTAGATATGCCGACGACACGGTGATATTCGCAGATAATATTGAAAGCTTACAGAGATTAATGGCTAAAATAACACAAATAAGCGAAAGATATGGGTTAACATTGAACTTAAATAAAACAAAATATATGGTAATCTCTAAAGATGGGATACCTCCGTGTCAATTAATAATTAAAGACAAACCCATAGAAAGGGTACATACATACAATTACTTAGGAACCACTCTAAATAGTAATTGGGATCACTCCATTGAAATAAAATGCAAAATAGAAAAAGCTCGAGTTGCGTTTGTTAAAATGAAAGCCTTATTCATAAGTCATGACTTGGATATACGTATGAAAATAGAACTACTGCGCTGTTACATTTTTCCTGTTTTATTATATGGCGCAGAATCATGGACCCTCAATGAAGCAACAACAAAAAGCTTGAAGCATTCGAAATGTGGCTATATAGGCGTATATTAAGAATCTCGTGGACACAACATATTACCAATATCACCGTCTTACAAAAGATGAACAAAGAGAGAGAAGTAATAAAAACCATAAAAACTAGGAAACTTCAATATTTAGGCCACATAATGAGAAATGGAGAGAGATATCGATTGCTTCAGCTGGTATTGCAGGGCAAAGTATTTGGAAAGAGAGGTCCAGGACGGAGAAGGATATCGTGGCTCAAAAATTTAAGAACATGGTACAATACCACAACAACGGCACTTTTTAGAGCCGCGGTAAATAAGGTCCAAATAGCCAGAATGATCGCTAATATCCGTTAACGGATCAGCACTAAAAGAAGAAGAGCTTGAAGTAGAAACTGTCATGCAGAAGCTAGAGGTGCGAAGTAGGGTGTACGGACTCGAAATTAATAACACAAAGACCAAAGTGATGATTGTAGACCGCCCCAACAACAATAACTCAGATGCCGTGAGAGTCGCTGGCTATGAGGTCGTCAGTCGCTTCGAATATCTATGATCTATCATCACCAACACCGGCGAGTGCGAGCCTGAAATTCGAAGGCGCATCGCGATGGGGAGGAATTCGACAACAAAACTCACTCGGATATGGAAAGATACCTCCGTCACCGCCAAGACAAAACTGAGATTGGTCCGAACCCTTATTTTCCCCATCGCAACATACGCGGCAGAAACTTGGACGGTGAAGATGGCAGACCGCCGTAGGATCGATGCTCTGGAAATGTGGTGCTATAGAAGGATGCTGCAAATACCGTGGACAGCACGCCGCACCAACGTTTCGATGGCGAGTCCAAATGTTACGATGATGGCAGCCAGCGTGTGTCTAAACTTCAAAAAAGCTTGCATGGACTGAAACAGTCTGCACGGTGCTGGAATAAACGTCCTTCTGATTTCAAGAGAGCACAGCGAATACCTGCTTGTTCTATTGAATCTCTGCCGAAGAGAAGGTGATCGTGGTACTATACGTCGACGACGAATTAGTCATCACAACTAAGAAAATCAATATTCAAGAATTCCTGAATCAACTCAAAACGGAATTCAAAATAACGACCGAACCGGTTCTCATCAAACGTATTGAAAACAATGGCTACAAAAAAAAACTATAATGAAGATGTAGGATACGTTAGTTTTCCGTTACGAAGCGATTTAACTATTTGCCACCGGGAATCTAAGTTAAGCCGATTTGACGATTAGTTTTGCGTAGGTTAATGCCCAGTTTTAATTATTTTCAGCCTTTTTTCTTATTTTCTTCGTTTTCTACGTATCTTATTTGCTATTCGCCGACGCCCAAAAACCCTACGTTTTGGAATTTGTCGTTCCAGATAGCTGCACGCACTAGCAAACAAACCGTTGGATATCTGTGTTCGTTAAATTTCCAGCTTCCGTACGATTGCCGAGGAACGCATCTCGGCTGGAAATTTGTGAGTTCGCCGATTTGTCCCAACCAATGAACAGTGCTTGGCGCGAGATTTAAACAATTCTTTTTCTTTGCACCCGGATACATTCTATTATTAATGGGCGACTGCTCGTTGCTTACTATTTGTCATTTTATATTAGTGCACCACGCAAACCTTTTAATATCAATTATTATTTGTAAGGATTTTATATCCAACGGACAACTGCTAGTCGCTTACTATTTGTAAATCTCTTTTTGAAAACCGAGGAAATCTTTTGATTTTACTATAACACTACTAAAGCCTGTGGTTTGAATTTGAAACAATTCGTTGGAAACCCCTAACAATGCAAATATTTAACATACGCTAAATACGTATTTCGACCGCTAAGCTGTTATCCTCAGTAGCCCTGAAGATAGAAACTAACCCGACAAACTTAGCCCAAATAAACCTCTGAAGATACTATCTCCACCAAATTACAAACATAAAGTGTACTGGCACTAATTTCATGCTCTTCACCAAATCATCAGTGCAAGATTTTGATTGTATGTAACATTATCAATTTTATTACGTATAGCCCTTCTTCGCCGGTATTATTTGCGATTACAACGAAGGAAACTGCGCTCTATAAGACCATTTCGACAGCATTGCTCACGAATGGAATTCATTAGTCATTTTGTTGTTGGAGCGTTAATCGCAATCCTTCCCTTGGAAACTCCAATAGTTTCGCTCGATTGATTCCGCGCGGGATAACCCAAATCAGACTTTCATTAGCAGGGTCCCGTGTGCTGGCCGTGTTACTAACTTTTCGTGCTAGATTTCTGATCCGTTTTATATAGGCTGGCCTATTGTTTAGTCTTCTTAAGGCAAATTTCAATTCGCATCGCTGACGCTTAACAAATGTTATTCATTTTGGAGTTTGTAATTTTGATATTGTGTTAGACCTTCTTACGGGTGTTATCTTAATAAACGTATATCTTTAATCTAATATTGGCTGCAGCTATTTTATGTCATCGGCGTCTTCCACCCTTTTGACCTGTTTTTGTCGTAGTACGCTTACTCTGCGTGATTAACGAGTTGGAGTTATTGAACGTGACACCCTATTAATTAACTCACCATTGCTTGTACTAGATGCACCCCTTGGTGCTCACAAGCCTTCACCGGCAATCCGTTTGAGCAACTATTTTGAATGCAAACCAAGTTGCGACGTTACTATCAGGATTTTTTGTTAATATTGCGCTGCGGCTGTATTATGGCACGTTGCTGGTCCCTTAGGGTAAGGCTAACTATTCTACCCTGTAAACACCAGTAGAAGCCTAAAGATGAAAACAGCGGAATGGATAATATACGACGACGATTCAGAGAAAGAGTTTGAATAGAGGTCTAAGGTTTGCAGCTTGGAAGTCCTAAGTCTTAACGGGCCGGGTGTTTCAACAGGGCTGAAGAAAGAGCTCAAGAAACATGAGATTAAAATATGCCCTCCACGCGAAGCCAAATCAAAAATAAAAATATGTAAGGTTCTGGAAGGCACACAATGTTTTTTAGTGGAAGTATCAAAAACACAGCGATTTCGGGAATCAAAGAAATTAAACAACCGAAATCGAATTTAATGCGTTCAATCATAGACTGCACTCTAAGGGTTAAAGCCAAGTCTTTTGAAATCGTAATGACATATGCAGCGTGCACGTGCGCCTACAGTGAGACGGATGAAGAAATAAAAGATCAACTGGATCAGCTGGAATAAGCATATGACAGAGCTACAGAACACAATGTGAAGATATTGTTATGAACTCAACGTCACGTTATGATTTTATTTGATTTTTAATAGATACTGTTGTAATATTTACTTTTGTGTTCTTTGAGTTGTTTGAAAATATTCTATTGTTTTATTTGTATTCGTATAATTATGGACTTTCGACTAAACCAGCCACTGAAATATGATACGAGCACAGAATCGGAACGAGTCCAAAACCAATTTACAGATCGAAGGCTGTTTTCAAGATCGGGGGCGTTTTAGCAGGTAGATTTAAATTATGGAAAGGCCTTTAGCCGAGAATTCTCATATTTGGAATGTTGTGAACCCGAAGTGACCGAGGGTTGCATTTTAGAATACGAAGGTGCTTATGTGTTTTTGGGCAATCTGTAGGCGAGATCGCACATGTGTGGACGCGAGCCTAATTCTCCGCGAGTGTGTGATTCCACCGCGATTACGTTTTGAAGTTAAATGAATTGTAGATTATAACTGAGTGAATTAAAAGATGAGGTCTGTAATTACTAAATAGAATGCTAGTGCCTGAGTAGCTTAGTAAATGTAGCTATTATACAGCGAAGACGAACATTCGATATTGTCTCGTACTGATGCTGCTTGTAAACAGCATTGTTAATTGGATTGTTCATTGTCGCAGAGGGTGCCCTCGTACCTGGGTTAATGGCAATCCGGCGAGATAGCCCACGACCCTTGACCTGATAAGCATTGTGCTTTTCAGTGGCCCCAGTTAGCGCGACTGGGGGGCTTTTGGTGAAGCTCAATTCCCAATGATACCTTGTACCTGTGCCTTTTACAGTCCATGCGGCCACTGTAACTGCGGGTACACTGACATGGGTTGTACCCATTGATGCCGTTAACGTTTGGTTAAGGCATACTAGATGCGGTAAGCATCCGTGGTTTCAGGATATTACAGGCACATCATCGAAGGTGCACCGAAGAATATACCTGATGATAGCTTCTTCGAGATGCGGCGCGGGACGACGCGGGGGGGCCATACGACCCCCTGTAAGTATTATGTAATGAGCACATTACTGCTAAAAGCTGAATGTTTGTTGTTTTGCTTGGATGACTGAGTGAAATTGGCTGGGCTTATGTTCGCGGACGGGCGTGTGTGACCACCTGCTAAATGAAAGGGCTCGCCGACCACTTTGCAACCCCTAGTATCACGTTTCTGATCTACAACCCCAGACCGCAGGGGCGTTATGGAATTTCTGGTAAGTCGCCAGTTCTTGTGAAATTTATGCATGTGACCGATCTGAATCCTGAAAAAATAAATTAGCCCAGGGCACGAAAAATATGTGCCTACATTTGGTCAGAAGTGGGATGGATCGGATTACATTACATTACTGGCAACTTCTGTTCGGTCCTGCTCATTTTACTTAACTGCCAACCTATTAATTAATTGGGTGCATTTTATTTTGCAATTTGAATTTTAATTGAGCACAATGTAACAGTTAGTTTGCTGCTTGTGTTGTGCTGCCAAGGTGTCATAGTTCTAAAATGAATCAGTCCTTAACTGCTTCTCAGTTGTTTATGGGTTGATGAGTTAATTACCTGCAGCATCTCAACAACAGTTGAGGGCTGTTTGCCTTATTCGAAATGATACCAGTTACGGCAGGTAGTAGTACAGATATTTGTGGTAGACGAATTGTTAATCTTAGGACTAACTGAATATGATTCGTGATTTGATTAATTATGTTGCATCGGTCGAATGCACCTTGCAATATGTCACCTGATGAGGAGATTAGTAGATTAGAACTAGTGCTGGGGCTTTTATGGGTTTTCTATACGATTGTTCAACTAATTATTTAACTAATTCAGATTCAACACAAATTTTAAATTGTGAAAATTTATGACGAAATTAACTTTCATACTGAAACGCCAACAACTTCTTGGCCCAAACAATGGTGACGGAACACTTACAAAAAGCTTAAATTTCATTAGTTTGCACCTTTGCGCGTGCAATAATTGAATGGTCGAATTATCAAGTATTCGAGTGAATCAAATGTTCGGATGGTTGAAGTATTTGAGTAATTCAATTCACTCGGGTCATTAAATTTTACTTTGTCAGGTCATTTTGTATTTTAATTAGTCACCTAGGCTTTAGGGCAGCGTGCCCGTGTGTTAAACCCTATTAGTTACTTATTTGGCTTCATCGCCTAATTCCATAATAATGATTTTGCACATATTTGGCCTCAAGCGCAGTATTTCTCGTCATCCGGGGCTCCCCTTTGTTGGTACTTTGACAATCGGGTGTTAACGCTCGCAGGATTTCCGAACCTTCTAGAATTTACGCTGTTGGTGTGACTGCGAGGCCTCGGGCTGTCTTCGTCACCGGCACTTATTTGTTTTATTGGGCGCCTCGCCATTGGCTGTCTTTGTCACCGGCACTTATTTGTTTTATTGGACGCCTCGCCATTGGCTGTCGTGAGTCACGTGGTAACGCCGTGTTTGGCTCACGCCACGGCGGGGGTCGGAACGCTGCTTGCTTGGGCAGTTCTACTCAGGCGATTGAACAAGGGAGGTGTGTGTGTGTCGTTAACGGCGATCTTATTACGCCAAGGCGTAGGTGTGATGGAATTCCATGCCCGGTTCTACGTCGTCACGTAAGGGAGTGTTCCCTTTTTGCTCGTTGTGCGAGGATTCCGTTGAGGTAGGACATCACTTGGGCTAGTTTGGCCGTCGTAGCGGCGTTTGTTGAAGCGCCAGCCTTTGTCGCCATTTTGGGCGCATCCAGACCATTCACACGTCGGCCGTTTTAGCGGCGGATGAAGTGCCACAGGCAACCTGTTTCCCGCAAGCTGGACCGCACGCTGATCTCTTGGATCGTCACCAATAAAATTAAGGTATTTGTAACCATTCAATTATACTAACTTCTCGTGCGCGAGCTGTGCGCTTAATCATGTGAATAACTGTGAAATCTTGTGCACCGTTAAAAACGTACCCTTCGCATCTTAAATCGTTGTCGCGAAGTGGCGTCGCTCGCTCATTTTTGATCTAATCACATCCCTCACTTGGACTTTGCTGTGTTTGCCCAAATTATCATGTGAGCATTTTTATGAACAAACGTTCCCTCTGTGGGACTCATATGTCAAACTGCTTTTGATTTTGTACAGTTATGGGTGTTGTTTAGTAACCGTAGTGCGCCCATCAGCTGATGCTTATTTATAAGAATTAACGCAATGTTTGCGGCACGCTTTGCTGCCCCAATGTAAGACTGGACCAATAGAAGCTTATCTAATTAAGTGACGCTTTATTCTTGGTCGCTTTGTGCATGTTCTGTTTCATTGTGCGGCCATCATTGAGGAGACGAATGTACGGTGGAGCCAGTGAGATCAGAGCGTGCAGGTAGGCTTGGTGGTGACATTGCCGTGGCTGAAAAAGCCCCACTTCATGATCTAAGTATTTTTGCTATCACGAAATCGTTGTGTGAGTTTATAATTCACGAGTACCCCTATCGACGGAGTGTCTTGAATACCTCGCCCCCGTCTAACCGCCCAGGCCCGGTTTTTCGGGTTAAGACAGGCTTGGTGGCGCCCCCATAATTTTGACGTACCCTATATATATGCCTCAACACGCTTGCCCAGAACGTATCGTGTGACTCACGCCCGACTCCCTGAGCGTTCCAGCCGTGGCCTTTAGCCTGTTTTTAGCAAATCTCAGGGCAAGTGTGCCAGTTTTCCAGGACTGATTCCGTGGTGCGATGCTCACCTTGGGTGGGTGTCGTAAAGTTGTTTTAATACCGTAACAACTTTTCGAAATTTATATGGGACGAGTAGAAAAACAAAAACAAACTTTGAGCAGCATTTACTAGCGAAATTGATCGTCCCGCTAACGTAAGAGGCATAGGAAACCGGAATCATTGCTTACTTTTTGAAAACTTTTCGGGATGAGACGGCAAGCAATTAATTGGATTGATAATCGCATTGGTATGACAAGGAAACATTTTCAAGCCGTCGCAATAATTAACAACGGCGTGAATATGACGACATAGGTAACAAGAAAACCGAACTGTACTGCTTTGTGTGTAAAAAGGAAGGCCACTTTTCCAAAAATTGTCAAAATTGTAAACTACAACGCGAAAAATTTAATCCATGTGTTGGAATATTCCTTCTACCGAATAGGGCGCTTGTAAAATAGTATTCTTTAAACGAGTCAGTCATAACTTAAAAAAAATAATTTGTACAACCCTGTATATGTAGCAAGTACGTAAATAGGTTATGTGAATTAATTACTTTCATGTATATGTTTATATTGGGTGTTTTAATTAGAGTTTATTCATATTAGTCCTGTTATGATCTCAAGCCTTTGAATTCTGCTCTTATTCGGTTTCAAATAATAATGTGGGACCGATCGCCAGGAATTTAAGAAAAAAAGAGGCTATCCCAAATATTTTGAACCTTAATTCTGTGAGAACATGATATATGTGGATTTGGCACCAGTTGTCATTTGATACGGGTCGTGAGGCCAGTGGCGTAGCAACCATGGCTGCCGCTAGGAGCGTTTTAAAATTTTGCGCCCATATTTTACTTAGTGTTAGAAAAATTCATGAGCCATTTGTTTTAAGTTGCAAATGTCCAGCAGGTATGCCTGGGAATTAGAATTTTATGAGAAAGATGAAAGCACTTTTGTGATCATTCCATGTTAGCGCCCCTCAAAATGTTGCACCGGAAGCCCTTGCTTCTTTGGCTTCTGCGATGGTACACCACTGCTATTCGGTCAAGCTAGCGATTAACCCTGATACACCCATAAAAGCCTGCGAGAATATGATGGGGCTAATAATTGTATTTTGCGGAGGGCTACATTTACTCAAAAAAAATTGATGACGCAGAAGAAAACGCTAATGCTCGCATTGTACCAGACCAGATACTGTACAGCAATTAATCGTTCTTTTGGACGGTCGGCCACAGAGCAGAAAAGAAAAATATATTTTAATCTTGAAAGGCTACCGATCGCTGTCAGTTAAATACAGAACTTCCGACGTCAAGGAGCAATCAATTTCCAGAAATAAAATTACATTAAAAAACAAAAATGCTATGGTAATGTGATGTGTCAGGATGCTGTGGCATCAAATATATGTATCCACCGAAACCTGTAACCTGGGCTGCTAGTATTTATATAATAAACAGTTTCAATTCGCATTTGTGAACTAAGTTAGTTGTGTTTTGTTGAACTCAATTGAATTCATATGAGTTGATAGCTTACGAGATAGAACTAGGAGGCAGTTTACAGTACTAGCACCGAGGCGTGGTGCAGATAACTATTAAAGTTTATTAAAAACGGCCGCATAAAGGTGATACTTTTGTGGATTCCAGCATTCGTGTGAAAAAGGGAAACAGTATGTTGTCCCAGGAAAAAAATTCTTCACGTCGCTGCTGTCTTACGATACATTCACACTTACTAATTTGACAATAAAGTTATCAGATTTTGATCCCTTCATAAATTGTAAACGCCCTGTAATGCGTTATTGACACTGAATTCCAAAACAGGAGCTAGGTAAAATTATGTTCTGACTTCACACCCATTACTCGACACCAATATTACTCGAAGGTGAAATTGTTAGTTGATGTTACTTAGACCAAAACAAATATCGTGAATGTTTGTTTCTGCCGATGGGAAAGGAATAGCAACGATACAGACAAAACAGACATTGAAGTGAAATTACTGTCGGGCAACCGATTACCTTGTCGAAATAAATTTCAAAATTGTAACGCGTTGCAATTCATTAAGCACGGCAAGTAACAAAAAGGACTTATGCCGCGTATTGCAGAATGGTGGTTACCATGATAGGAGCATTACCAAGATATGCCTATCTTATAACAACACGGGGTGTTCAATGGGTTGCATCGCGATGGATGCATCAAATTGTCGTACGAGGTGCTCGAAGAAATGAGACATCCTTTTGTTGAGCGTACTTGGCGCCGGTGAAAGATTGTTGGTTTCCTCGAATGTACCAATGTGGCGAAATATGTTTCATGTTGCCCTCCCTATCAAGTATTCCTCGAGAGACCGAATTCCCTTACTCCCACACCAAAGATTCCAGTACGCATTCCTGTAATTCACCTCAATCACCTTGGTCCATTTGAGAAAACTGACAAAAGATACGTGTACGCCATTGTGGCAGTTGACTAAGTACATACTTATGGGGACCGTTCGTTCACCCAAAACCAGATACGTGCTGAGATTTAAAAAAAAATAGGTATCCTAATTTGGCATTTATGGTGCACCACGATGCATTATCTTCGATTAGCGGTTTCTGTAAACAGATGGGTTCCACCTGGTGGAATGACCGACATCATCGATACAAATAGCGATGGTGATGAGGCATCAGTTGATTCACCGAATGAGCGGGAGCGTTCTCGGGACGAGAACATTTCAGGATGGCCGAATGTTGTAATATTTACTTTTGTGTTCTTTGAGTTGTTTGAAAATATTCTATTGTTTTATTTGTATTCGTATAATTATGGGCTTTCGACTAAACCGGCCACTAAAATATGATACGAGCACAGAATCGGAACGAGTCCAAAACCAATTTACAGATCGAAGGCTGTTTTTAAGATCGGGGGCGTTTTAGCAGGTAGATTTAAATTATAGAAAGGCCTTTAGCCGAGAATTCTCATATTTGGAATGTTGTGAACCCGAAGTGACCGAGGGTTGCATTTTAGAATGCGAGGGTGCTTATACGTTTTTGTGCAGTCTGTAGGCGAGATCGCACATGTGTGGACGCGAGCCTAATTCTCCGCGAGTGTGTGATTCCACCGCGATTACGTTTTGACGTGAAATGAATTGTAGATTATAATTGAGTGAATTAAAAGATGAGGTCTGTAATATCTAAATAGAATGCTAGTGCCTGAGTAGCTTAGTAAATGTAGCTAATACAGCGAAGACGAACATTCGATATTGTCTCGTACTGATGCTGATTGTAAACAGCTTTGTTAATTGGATTGTTCATTGTCGCAGAGGGTGCCCTCGTACCTGGGTTAATGGCTATCCGGCGAGATAGCTCACGACCTGATAAGCATTGTGCTTTTCAGTGGCCCCAGTTAGCGCGACTGGGGGGGCTTTTGGTGAAGCTCAATTCCCAATGATACCTTGTACCTGTGCCTTTTACAGTCCATGCGGCCAGTGTAACTGCGGGTACACTGACATGGGTTGTACCCATTGATGCCGTTACCGTTTGGTTAAAGCATACTAGATGCGGTAAGCATCCGTGGTTTCAGGATATTACAGGCACATCATCGAAGGTGCACCGAAGAATATACCTGATGATAGCTTCTTCGAGATGCGGCGCATCGTCCCGCGGCCCATACGACCTCCTGTAAGTATTATGAAATGAGCACATTACTGATAAAAGCTGAATGTTTGTTGTTTTGCTTGCATGACTGAGTGAAATTGGCTGGGCTTATGTTCGTGGACGGGCGTGTGTGACCACCTGCTAAATGAAAGGGCTCGCCGGCCACTTTGCAACCCCTAGTATCACGTTTCTGATCTACAACCCCAGACCGCAAGGGCGTTATGGAATTTCTGGTAAGTCGCCAGTTCTTGTGAAATTTATGCATGTGACCGATCTGAATCCTGGAAAAATAAATTAGACCAGGGCACCGAAAATATGTGCTTACAATACATTTTTGTTTAGATTAATTTAAGTAAAATATGCCCTCGTTTAAATTACTTTCTGCCATCGCGTCACAATGACAACTTTTTGCACAGCTTCTAGTGTCAAAGGTGAAGTTTGTAATATTAGCGCCCGAATTACGTCTTTTTTGCAAGTTGCCATTGGTGGCGTGTTTTAATACTATAATAAAACACGTTTTGCGGTAAATTAGAATTTCAACATAATCTAGAATATCTACAACAATGTAACAGAAAAGTTAGTTTTTATATTTCTGTTACGATCGTAGAAAAAGTAGCGTATGATGCACGTGTATAAGTGCCATTAAAGCACCAGCGACGTTCAAAGCACTCCGCTTCGCGTCGTGCTCTTAAACTCGTCGAACGTGCTTTAAAGGCGTACTTATACACTAGTATCATAATATACTATACTATTGAGTTTATTTCGTTTACTAGCTTCGGTACAACCTTTACTCTTAAATCAAGTTAGGTTCAAGCTTTATAAAGTAGTATGATTAATTATTTGCATTTATTAATCTTTGCTATCGTCTTGATTATCAAAATGATTACACTTTATGGTTTTTTGGTGGTATGAGAATTATCGCAAATGACACTTCGATAACTATCAAAGTCTAATTATTAATATGAAAGGTTAGCAGAACTCATATCTTTTACAGTTCATATCGTTTTAAATGTTGGTAAATGGTAAGTACTTCTTGTAAATATTTTATTCGCTCACTATTGAAACTTATTATTGTTCCCGTCCAATCAAGTACATGCTGCCTGCTTAATCCGGTGTTCAGGAATGGCCAGGTTCATGGCGCCCATATTGATTATGTATAACATCCGCTGTTTCTAATTGCTCCATTTGTAGCTCCAACAAAGATCCAGCTCTGCAACTTACTCCTCTGCAAGTTCCGCCTTACTCAAATCTGCGACGAAAAACAGTCAGCAACCCAAACTGCCACGGCAAATGGAATACGGATGCAGATTCGCACAGCAACCCAAGAAAACAGCTTTCCTGATAACGACTTTACTGCAGCTCATCCAAATCAAACCCAGGTGTAGATGTGTTTACTTGATAGTGACTTCAATGCAGTTCATCAAAATGCAACAGGATACTTTAGACCAACCTCCAACAGTAAATCCAATGCAGTCCGCATCCAAATCCAACTCAAGTGTAGATGCTTTTACCCCGATAGTGACTCCAATGCAGTTCCCATCCAAATCATCCGCTGACTGAACATCACCAATCCCAAAAAAGACTATTTTGCGGATCGTAGCTGTTCACTTTTTTCTTGTAATACCATTATTTTGATTGCTTCTCCAATAGTCCATTTGTAACTTTATTAATATTATAGTTTGTTTAAAATATTTACATTGACTTCATTTTATATTTAATGTAATTACTTATACCCTTTTATACTATTTAAATGAGAAATTTCATTTTAGTAAGGGGTTTATTTTCAAATTTTGCTTTCTGGAATTTATTAAATACATTACAAATAGCTAACCTGCTCTTTTAATACTTAAATTAACCTTTTATAAAATGTAATGTTTTAATAATTAGGTACTTTATCATTACTCTTTAGGTATGATTAGCTTTTATAAATTAATTATAATTAATAGTGTTGAGGTACGATATCACAACAATATCATTAGGTGATTTCAACACAAAGATTGGAAGAAAGGCAGAATTCAGACCAACTATTGGACCATACAGCTTATATAAAAAACTAACGACAACGGGTCAGACTAGTTAGATTCACTACCAGCATACGAATGACATACAGCAATACATACTTTTCGCATTAGAACGTGCAGAACGAAGCACCCCTCCACCCAAACGGTGAAACACCAAACCAGATTGATCATGTACCGATTGATAGAAGACGCAGATCGGACGTAATGTATGTGAGAAGCTATAGAGGGACAAACGTAGATACGCACCACTTCCTGATCGGCATCAAATACCGAAAAAGAATCTTTCTAGTTAGAACAAAGAAGGGAGAAACGCAGAGGAAGTTTAACATATACGGGCACAGTTAAATTCGAGATTTTTCAGGTGAAGCTTTGCGTCAGTCTGTGTCAAATAATAAACAAAACCTAACCTACCAACCTCGAATTTAACATAGACTGACAATTTACTTCAGTGCTGCCAACTGATTCAGGCTATCAAGGGCCTGCTGCAATTGAGTTTTTAAAAATCACACTGTACCTGCAGGCAAAGCCAATGCAACAGTGATCATGGATTCAAACACCCACTCAGAGAAAATCCAACACCTGATCAACGCTGGGGAATACAAGAAACTTCCCACAGACCCAACACCGAAGATCGAACGGAAAATATACCAGACGATGTATAAACACAAAGAGGAGTTTTAAAACTTCCAGAGAATGAAACTTACACCGCATTACAGCAAACTGCCTCACCAATACGGTCTACCCAAGATACACAAAGAGAGAATACTCCTAAGACCAATAGTTAGTTCCATAAATTCACCATACCATCCTCTATCAAAGTATATATTAACAATAATATCCCAACTAGCGGCCAAAACAAAATCCGCCGTGAAAAATACTAAACACTTTGTAGAACAGATCAAACAAACTCACATAGCTCCGCATGACATCATGGTGAGCTTTGACATAGTAAGCCTCTTCCCAAATATGCCGACAGATGACGCACTAGCAATCATCAGAAACAGGCTGGAATTGCATGACACACTTGCCGAACACACAGATCTACAGGTAGATACAATAATGGATCTGTTAATGATCTGCCTTAAGATCACATACTTCCAAGCAGATGAGCAGTTCTACAAACAACAGTTCGGAGTGGCCATTGGATCTCCACTATCTCCAGTAGTCAGTAACATCTAGGTACATGGAAGACGTTGAAGAACGAGGTATATTTCAATATGAGAACAAGTCCAGTCTATGGCTGCGATACGTAGATGATACGTTCGTAATGTGGTCCCATGGAAGAGAGACACTGGACAGCTTCGTGGAACATCTTAATAACCAAGCCCGATCAATTAAGTTAACGTTGAAAATAGAATCGCAAGACAAACTCTCATTCCTAGACGTACTCGTCCAAAAAAATGTTGATACGATACAAACAAAGGTTTATCGAAAACCAACCCATACGGGAAGACATTATGATTCTAACCACCATAATAGCATGAAACGTAGCGTCTCGAGATGCTTATATAGTCGAGCCAAGACCATATGCTCGGAGGAAGAAGACCACATAAATGCTGCAAGATAATAACTACCCAAAAAGAACTCTAAATGCTAAAAGAGATGGACAGATATACAACACCGACAGAGAATAAAAAAACGAAACCGACAATAACGGCCGTAATACCATACATCCGAGAAGTTTCTGACAAACTGAGAAGTATCGGAAACATATGAGGGGCCTAGTTTCAAAGTGTACAATCTCCTGTTTTGGAAAATTTCTACTAGATGGCACTTTTGATGTAAAATTTACTCCTGCATTCGATTCTGTCCTCAGATTGTAACAAAACGTTCAATCTCCTATGTATTTTCAGCATCGAAAATCGACCTTAGTTTCAAAATGTACAATCTCCACGAAATGGAAAGTTTCAAAACGTACAATCTCCAACCTCGAAAATAAATTGATTCTTATGTTGTGCTGAAGTGTAGTATGTCAGTTGGTTAGTGGCTATCGATACGTGCTTCGTTATAGGTGTGCTATTTCATCTTTAAGTGTTAAGTGAATCAAAATATATAACAATTAGTACTAAAAAATGGAATCGAATGTATTTCCTGCTGGTGACAAACAGAAAACGCGAAAACGAAGATCAACTCCTTCGGAATGGACCAGAAATAAACAAAAACGAGTGAGGTTAGTACAGTCAGCATTTTTGTTAAGATGAATCATAACAATATTCGTTATTTAGGTACAGTCCGCATGCTCTGCCTGTCTATCCAACCTGTGAGCATAAAAGCAACGCTTTCCAGTGCACTACTCTAAAAATGACGGAGGTGCGTTTATTTCATGCAAAATTTTATGAAAGCAAGGTGAAGGTGGTACAAGATAATTTTATATTGAAGTTCTGCCAAACAGAAGCAGTACAGCGCCATAGACCAAAGAATTCACGCCATGAGAAGAAAGCATTTCAAGCAAAGTTCTTTATTTTAAAATTCTGCTAAAGTTTGTGTGCCTGTTTGTAAAAATGCGTTTTTGGGTGTATTGGGACTAACCCGAAGACGACTTGATACAGTCACCAAAAATTTTTTCAAATCAACTGTACCAGCAAAAGAAAATCGAGGAGGAGACAGAAAAGCGGAGAAATACAGCGAAAGAAAAGAGTCAATTATGCAGTTTATTAATAAATTTAAAGCTGTAGAGTCCCACTATTGTAGAGGACCTTCTGAACGACGATACCTAGATTCGTCGTTGAGTATTAAAAAGATGTGGAAAATGTATATGATGGAGAATAATGCAGTGCCAGTCAAAGAAAGTTACTTTAGAACAGTCTTCAATACCTGCTATAATTTGGGTTTTGGGACTCCACGAACTGACGTCTGTTCTACGTGCTTACAATTAACAGAGAAAATAAAACGTTGTAATAACGAAAAACTTAAAAGTACCTTAGTGACAGAAAAAAAGTTCACATACTGAGAGCCAAAGCCTATTTTAAGCTACTTAGGGACCAAGAGGAAGGAACTGCAATTTTTTCCTTCGACTGTGAGAAAAACCTAGTATTACCCAAAGTACCCGACCAGCAAGCTTATTATTCTAGGAAAATTTACATTTACAATTTCACTGTTGTACGCGGCACATCTAAATCCAAGCTGAACCCTTCCTCAGTTACCTGTTTCTGTTGGACAGAGAATGAATTTGCAAAAGGGTCGAATGACATTTCATCTGGTATTTACCACATCTTACAGACCACAGATTTTTCTGGTATTCATACTGTGAGACTAATGTGTGACGGGTGCGGCGGACAAAACAAGAACTCGACACTAATAGGTATGTTAGGTTACTGGCTGTCCAAGCAAAGCGATATCTCTAAAGTGGAAGTTATTTTTCCGATACGAGGACATTCCTTCATACCCCCGGATCGAGTGTTTGGACATATTGAAAGAGAATGCCGTAAAAAAGAAGTTATACTAAAGCCTGAAGAATATCTTGACATATTTTCTCAATTTGGTACTGTAAGGAAGCTTGGCGATGACGATGTTCAAGTTTACGACTGGAAGGCAGAACTAGGAAAAGTCTTGAAAGTAACTGGATCATGGCATTTTGCATTTTCCAAAGCGAAGAGAATGATCATCACCAAAACAAAGAATGGTAATATACTGGTTCGTGACGAAACAGCGTATAATTCAGACACTGGAGGTGGACAATCTGTTGCTAAAAGAGGAAAAAGTTTACGAGACATTACACCAATAGTCATTCCTAAGAAGAATGTCATCAATCAAAAGAAGACCACGACGTACGGGAATTGATTCTTGTGCATTATGGAATGGAGTGGAAAAACAACCCAGATCTTAAATTCTATGAGTTTGTCTTGGGCGAAGTTGACCAACAGGTTCTGGACAATCCAGAAGAAGACAACGTTGAAAGACTTTGTGAACACGTTGAGGAAGAGCCTACTGTCGCTATATAAAATTTTATATAATGTTAGGTATATTGTTTTGTATTATAAAATATAAGTTTTGTTTATGTTTTTGGATATTTTTTGGAATAAATTTGAGTTTTCTTGCAAATTCTGTACTTTATTACAAAAAATACTATGAAAGCGAGTCATGTAATAGCCTAAAGCTAGTTTCAAAGTGTACAGTCTCAATATATTAGTATCAAACTGTACAATCTCCAAACAAAAAAGTAAGTTATTTCTGAAAATATGTACTTAATTTGGGTAAAATTTGGTAAATAAATCAGTAACAATGCTAGCAATCTGATGTGTACGAGAAACATCGAATTAATGTGCATCCTTTGACGTAGAGACATTTTACTGTTTCCTGAAAAATTTACTAAAGTGGAGATTGTACACTTTGAAACTAGCCCCCTCATATGCAACATAAGAACTGCCTTCAAGTCCACAACAACTCTGAGAGGCATGATGACGCATACCAAGCTCAAAACGAAGTTCAGAGTTCAAAGAACTGTATCTACAGCGTACCGTGTGAGCATGAAAAACATTACATAGGGAAAACAAATCGACCACTACGAGTGAGATTATCGGAACATCGCAAAGATATTAGAAAAGGCGAAAACATCAAATCCAAGATCGCAGAACACGTCTGGAACGAAGACCACCTCATACAATGCGATAACGCACCAGTTGTAGCTAAATAAGAAAACAGCTTCCGTAGAAAGCTGAAAGAAGCTGCATACATAGCGCTAGCAGAAGAACCAATTAGCCAGCCTAGCGCAGAAATAAAGTCCATTTGGATGCCACTACTACTCAGTGAATTACAAAAATAGTCTACTGCGTATACAGCGGTAACGTAGATATAATTATATAACTAAAATATATAACCGCGTGGGTGGCCTAGTGGTAAGAGTGACAGACTCGTAATCACAGTGATCAGTGGTCCCGGGTTCAAACCCCGGAGTAGGCACGAGTAGACGTGAAAGGACGTACAAAAATAAGTCTTTCTCAGTACTAACCAGGAACACCTGAGGACGGGAGTAGATTAAAAACTCCTTAAACGTCGTGTGATAAATACCCGAGATAGTGGAAAAGTCCGATAAAACATATCATAATAGACCACTGCCAAAAATGACATCATTCAGAGAACAACTTGCTTTATTGGGTTGAAGCAAATTTGGTGCTGCCTTAAGATTATAGCCCATTCAGCTGTGGAGTCGCAAGCCGCTTACTGTCTCATTTCATGCAGATTTTCTATAGCTGTGTAAATGTGTTATGCAGTACTTAGTTTCACATTGTTTTCTAGTGCTTCATTTATCAGCTCTCGAAAGAACTGCCAGTCAGTCCTTTTATTGGTGCGTGACAATTGGTTCTGTTGTTTTTATGATTCTTGTGCTTAAACCTAACAGTATTGCATGTGATCTGAAGGAGAGAGAGCAAGACTCTGTTCTGTGAACATTGGACCTGTAGGTATGCCTTTTGTAACAAAAGCATATTACAATATATTATTTTTTCCGTTTAACTTCAGGAGGTATGACGGCCATGTCTGAGATTGTCAACTATAGCTTCAGTTGAATCATTTTTTATGAAAGAGTGCGTGTTCTGCTGGAAGAAAATCAAAATTTGTTGAAGGGTTTATTTCGACAGTTAAGTGACTGACTAGTACGTGTAAAATAAAATAAAAAGGATATAGCCAGACGGCATTTAACATTCTTTTCTTAAATTATACAAGAAACTAGCATTAAACGTAAAACAAATCTCCAAATCATGGAAATTGCAAATAAGATTCGCGAAAACTATTTAAATACTATTATACATATGCCTACATACAAAGAGTTGCATTAAAATTAGATAGACAATGGAATTCAATAATTCTATGTAAAAACGTATTTCATTACGAAAAATATTGAAATTCAAAAGTACATAACCTTCTTTCACAAATAAATCACATAAAACACAGTGGTTCCACAATATTTAAAACACGAATTTTGAATAATGTTCATCAAATATAGAGTAAATGATCTTTTGGAGACAACACATAAGCAAATTGCTCTTAAAATAATAACTGAAGAGTTCCGAAAACGGAAGTTTTTGGCGTAGAGTGTGGGGTGTCAGTCATCTTTGCATAACAAGGCTTGACTGGCGTGTGTGACCACCTTCATACCCACTCGCCACATTACTCAATCTCTGACGTGGCGGCATAACCTAGCGCCAGAGTGGCGCATCGCTTGTACTAGTCACACTTGCATCTCTGTATTTGGAGATATTTATAAAATATTGATTTTAACTTTTTTTGCAAGAATATCAATTTCTTGATCTACGTCTGCATGTCAAACAGTAATAGTTTCATCACAAAAGAAAAAAAAATATATTTTTAGAAAAACGATAACTTGTATCTGGAGAAACGTGTTGGATATAGAATTTATCAAAAAACCTTAATGCAAAAACTGTATACCTTGCTACTCAAGAGACATTTATGTTGGCACGTGTCATCTCTACGCCGGGACCTAATTTCTTGTCTAGGATTGAACAGCAGCCTGAGGTACCTTTCTTGAGGGTCAGGTGGGCCCCATCGTTCCTCAGGCTGCACGAGTCCAACCAAATTCTGAAAACACGTCAAGTTAGGCAGCAAATTGAACATCTTCTGCATCTACTAGTACATACATGTATGCTCAGGTAGCGAAATATCTCATAACCCATAAAGATAGGTATCGGGCTTGTAAGAAGGATGTGGGTGGTGCCGTGCAGGGTACGATAGACTGCAGTTTGTGCATGACTAGCAAGAAATGTATAGCGTATGAACGGAATCTGCAACATTAATTTATAAACAGATGTCGCTCATGTCATGTCTCTTACCGCAACGTAAATGGGCATGATGTACCAACAGATTTTCCAGTATTTAGTAGGTTGGAAACCATGCAGGAAATGGATGTCGTCGCTGATTCGCTGAACGCGGTACACCCAGAACGTTAGGAGAGACATAATTAACACATTAAAACAATCTACTTTTGGCATAACTCGGCGAAAAATATGTTCAGAAATCACAAAGAATTCCTTAGAGGAACATAGAAACCCAACGGCCGCGCAAAGGATACACATCGTTGCCAACATATAGTTCCTGTAAGAGCGAATTCTGGTATGGGCGTCCGCAATGCTTCTTTCCAACACATCCACTTGCGTAACCAGGTTATTAATGAGTATCAGGATGAAGGTTAGAATGTAAATGATGGACCAGAGTTGGGGCACGCCTTGTAAAATCAGAGACAATTTAAGATGTTCAATGCTTGTCTGATGTTTTACCCATGAAACCGATTCCTTGAGTTAATATAGTGAAGTACGGCTGTGTTCCATCTCTCCAGATATATTGAACTTCATTGTCCTTCAATCCCGCAGCAGCCAAGACGATGCCCAGTGATGCGTGTGAAATTACGCTTCCCATAAGAGTCAGTACAAAGTTTAACAGAACGCTAAAGACTGAAAGAACGTCTGAAACCATTGTGGGTGTCATGTATGTACCGAACGTCATGTGGCAAGCTCGGCCCAGTGCCAAAGCTTTGATGACATTATATAACGCACGACTCCATGCCTACAGAAATGTTGATGATTAGGTGTTGAAGAGAGTATTGTACCAACAAGGTTTAAGAAAAATATATAGATACGTACATCTAATGAAAAAAAGGAGCTCGAATTAAGGCGAAACATTAAGGTAACTCCTCTTGCAGACCCAGCTGTTGAAAAGCATACCAACATTAAGATGACCAGCATCGTAGAGATTAAACAAATATTCACTTGAACGAGCTGCCAGAATGTTCAATTTATTAGTTATTTCTTTCATATTTTCGGATAATTAATATAAAAAGGGCAATGGAGTGTAAATAGAGTATCACTAAGCAGGAACACTGAAGACGTATCTAATCACCTTTTTGTATTTATCAATTCCCATACTAACAATGGCATAAATCAGAGCCCAAGCGATAAATATTGGAATAAATCTAGCTGGTATCGGTGGTCCCGCCGTTAATTGCGAAGGATTTAAATCCACATTGTTCATATACTTTTCCCTGAAATTGTAGATGCTTATACATTACACAACCTTCTATTCATTTTAATTACTTCCAGTAAATAAAGGCCGACATATAAACCGTCTCATTGAGACATCCTTCAGTACAGTTGGATGAGCTACCCCAGCAGCGGTTTTCGGAGTCTGGGGGGCAGTGCATCCAGTTTAGGATGTAGTCGATGCAAGCAAGTAGGTACATGAAAAAATCTCCCATCATAATTCCAAAATAGCAGCACCACACGAACGAACTCATCAAGAAGGCGTATCCCACACCATGTCCGATGGGAGATATGTGCTTGAATAAGATTACTCCCAGTTGTGAATATTGTCCTATCAGCGTTTGCATGTAGCATACGGGCAGGCCAACCGTTAGAAAAGCAATTACGTGATGGATTATTGTTGGTCCTGAAAAAGGGTAATAAATATGTTCTAAGAAGCACCAACGCTATAACTGACTATTATCTGTAGCGCGTATGTGCGACAAAGTGAAGAAATTGTGGACTGTAAATGCACAGCCTATGGTTGTCAAAATATAGTCCCAATTTGATGTGAACTTATGAAGAACCCAAGGGTTAATCTGTAAAGTAACACGTTTTAGCCTTAATTCAATAACATGTGTGTTAACTTACGTGCTTCCGTATTTTAACACTCTCCCATGTTCCAGCAGAACTAATGGAGGAAAACCGACCTCTTTCGGATTCGTCTTCTGAAAAAGACATATCGAAGTGATTGGAAATTTATTTTTGACAAATAATGGTTTTTTTTAAATATTTTGACACCACCTTGCTTGATATTATTCTGTAAAGGTCAGGTGTTCAATCGAGTGTAGTACACTGGTCTGGTAGATACTATCTACCAGCTTAGCAACGAGTCGGGTAGGTAGATTCTTATAGCCTAGACCGATGGAACTTAACGACCGCTCTTTAGAAAGTCTGGTAGCACTTAACGACGCCCTTGACAACGTCGTGTGATTTGTATTATACGTTTAGCAGTACTGAAGTATATTGTTTCTGGCACTGTCAAGCGATGTTAAATTCGTGGTTAGCAGGTTAGTTTTTTTCAGACTGACACAAAATGGATCAAAACCTAACATCGAATTTGACATAGACAGCGTCACCAACAATACACTTAAGTACTGCCAAACGTATAACAAGAATCACACCATTTTTAAAGCAAATCGTTTGGGATAATTGTTAAATAAAATCAAATCAGAATATTCTTGTTTTTGTTCAGTATACCAACAGATGTTATACGACACACAGCCGGTAGCAAAGCGTTTATGGCCTCCCTGGATCACATTGACAGTGACGTACGGTGATGAAAATCGGTTACAAATGTTTATGTAGCTCCCTAAAGTTTAACGCCCTAAAACAACGCATCAATTGTTTAAATAAAAACTTAATTGGCTTAACTTACGTCAGGCTTTCTATGATTGACTAAACGGCATCGTGTGATTCATCGGCTATTTTTAATAACAAAATATTCACGCGGGACGAACCTTCTAGAAAACTTGAGAACATGTTAAAAAACACGGAAAATTCACATTTTACTTAATTCTTACCCACATGTCTAAATTGCTCTAAAATTCATATGCGCACAGGTAGCTCTCATGGCGAAGTGCCTCATTCAATTTTGTTCGGATCCCCCGGAGGTTTGCTGAGGAAATAATAATAATAATAATACTGGACTTTTATTTTCGGTCTAGACATAAACAAATAATAATAATAATGACAATGAAAATAGTTACATATTACATTAGTTAAAAAAATATATTGTTGAGCAAAAAGAGTAAAAATTAAAATAGTAATGAACTAAAAATGTATAATAACATTAGACCGAAAATCGCAAGGCAGAGTTCAGTAATGTAGTGAAACTACTACTGATCTCCCACTCAAACCTTGTAATCAACATTAAAACTATGTCGTGCAAACGCGAAAAAACAAATACACAATTTACAAAAAAATAATAATAATCAACTTGCAACACACTAACATGGGAATTTAACTGTATTAGACATTTAACTTTATCGACTCTATTGACTCTTGAAAAGATGACGGCGCATATGTTTTTTAAACAAAATTACACTAAGGCTCTTAAAATCAGCAGGAACAGCGTTATAAAGTTTATAAGCAGAGTAAGAAAAAGAACGTTCGAAAAGCGCAGTTGTGTGAAGTGGAGGGGTGATCAGACCTTTGTTTCTAATATTCAAGTTATGTACGTCTGATCGAAAAGATATACGCCTATGTAAATAAGAAGGTTTTTTATGCAGAATAATTTTATGATATAAAGTAACAGCTTGCAAAATAAAACGATTTTTCATGTTCAACCAGCCAGTTTCTTTGAGTTTATGAGAAATGTGATCATATTTGCGAATTCCAAAAATATATCGTAAGCATGAATTCTGTACTCTTTGGATACGACCTCGATCAGAAGCATCCAAACAGGGACCATAAACAGGAGCGCCATACGTGAATTGTGAAAGGACCAGCGAATTACTTAAAATTGTTTTAGCAGTTTTAGATAAGTAAGGTTTATGTGGATATAGGATTCGTAATGCAGCATAAGATCGCTGGACGTTATTTGCAACTTGTTCCCTATACCTAAAGGTGTTGTCCATTACCAAACCTTGATCGACAACAGGTATTCTCGAACCATTAATAACTAAATTAATCGCGTCTTTAACCTTAGAACAAACATTTTTGCTACCAAATAAAAGTACCAAAGATTTGTTTGGGTTCAGTAAGAGAGAATGTTTTGATGAAATGTCGTGTACTTTTATAAGATCATTATTTATGTTACTAAGAGCAAGTTGCAAATCATTAGGTTTAAAAGAATAACATAACTGCATATCGTCAGCATACATATGAACTTTACAAGAATTAATACTTTGGAAAAGGTGACTAGTATAGATGGAAAAGAACAGCGGACCCAATATAGATCCCTGAGGAACACCCGATGTTGTTAGCGCTTGAGGAGATATCTGATCCCATACTTTTACACACTGCGTTCTGTCACTAAAGTAGCTTATTATTAGATAGATAGAATTTTGTTCTAAACCTATATAATGAAGAATAGAAAATAATAATGAAGGAATTAATGTATCAAAGGCTTTACTAAAATCAAGCAATATCAACAAGGAGAGTTCGCCATAATCTGTAGCTTTGAATATGTCATCAGTAACATTTAATAAAGAGGTTGTGCAGCTATGTTCAGGTTTGAACCCAGATTGAAATTCCGGAATTAGGTTATAGTGTATGAGATGTTCTTGCAGCTGTCCATGTAAAATCTTTTCAAAAACTTTCGAAAGAACTGGTAAGATGCTAATAGAACGGAGGTCCTTATATGTTTTAGGTTCACTACATTTTGACAATGGAATTATTACAGCCTGTTTCCAGGCATCGGAAAAAACATTCTCAGTAATACAGCAGTTTATAATGTGAGTAATATATTGGACTATTGTTGGACAACACAGCTTAATCATATGAGTATTGAGACCATCAAGACCAAAAGATTTAGATTGCAAGTTATTTAATATTTTAAATATAACACCAGCATCAACTGTACGGAAACGAAATACGGTATTCATATTATTTACAGTATTAGAATTGTCTGTTGCGGTATACTGTCAATGAAATATTTATGTATTTCATCTGGTTTATTTAAGTGAAGAGCAATGTTGTTATTGTTTGAGTTCGAAAGTTGCAAAATTTTAAAATTATTCCAAAAAGATTTTGTATTACTGTTACGTAATCTGCAGATAGCTGCTCCGCTGTCCATTGACGCCATGACGAAAACCTCCAGCTTCCACCTTGTTGCCGTCCACATAGACCTCCCACTGAAGCATGCCAGTTCGCCCAGTGATCTAATTTCGTTAGATTTTGCCTAAATATGGTTATTTAAGGTAATACGTCTTTGTTTTGCAATTTCTGACCCTCACAAGTTTACTATTGTTGCAGGAGTGTTCAGCTATACTCGTAGCTAGGTTTGGTTAGCTGCTTGAGCCCTAGCAACCTTGGATATTGCCTGTCTTCACTCGAACTGTGGTGCAGTTGTGTCGAACAATATTACTGCCTCAGAACTGTGTTACGTGCAGTCTCCAGGTGTCTTGACTCCACCAGTGCCTCGAATACGTGCTCCACGACTTATAGAACATTGACAAACACATCTTGAACAGTACCGTATGTATCGTCACATCTGTTCGTAACTCGAAAGCACACGCACTGTCACCAATTGTATTACTCTGACATTTTGAACGCATATAAATCTGTGTAACTCGAATGTTCGTTGCTATTTAAGCTCTGCGTTTAATACTATAACTTACTGCTGAATGTTAAAAACAATTTATCATATTTTAACCTTTTGGACTTTGCATGAAACTTGAAATAGTTACATTTTTTCCAATTACAAACATTTATTTTTAGAATCCTTTTCATATTCAGTCCTCTGCTAGTTACCTTGTTAATTATCATTTATTCTTACTAATTTGCAAATTGTTTTTTCGCATTCTACTTTTACTTACGAAGGTGAAGTATTTGACTCAAATGGCTGTAAAATATTTGTGCCCTGATGAAAACAGCAGAGCGATTTTTAGATTTCTATGGTTTTTAAATGATCCGGTAAATTCTAAATTCCTTTTTCAATACAATAGTTCACGAATTTCAGAGCCTATAAAGCATCCCTACTCGTCTTGAGCTATAGTAACGACACGTCAGAAAAGACCATGCGACCAAGTAATATAGGCACCCATTTCACTGAAAACTATGTTTGAAAAACTAAATTTGACAGTAACAGTGGTGTGCCACATATTAAAAAATTAATATACGATAGGAAGTTACTTACCGAAACAATTCAGGCGTAAGTAACTTAGGTCTGAATAGGACTATTGTCTGTGTACAGGAAATAAAGTGTCGTAAGTTAATATTAGCACGTAAGAATACAAAACTGTACCGCGAATCTCGAAGCTCAAAATTGTTGAATGGGAAACTAAATTCTCAAAATTCACTGATAACGTTATTACGCTGGTTTTGGGGAAAATGTAAAAATACACGAAAATGTCCAATATAATCGTGGTCATTTGTTAATATTCTAAACAACTAAGTGTTATGTACTGTAATAAAACAATAACTTCCCGTGACTTCGTGACACTTCGCTGAACCATACAGAGCAGTCAAGCTGCAAGAACAGACATGTTACAAAGATATAATTACATTCATTTGCAAATTAAAATAACATTGCAGATGGGTTTCGAACTCAGCGCCTGCGGAAGGGATTTCAACGGGAAGTCAGCAGGCCGCGCGTATCTTCAGATAAAGAAAAAATAGACGTTTCATTTTTAAAGGTGTTCACATTGTATATATTTGACCGAAATTTTATCGGTTTCATGTCAGTTAGACATACATATTGTGTGACAACAAGCACCACATTAAACAGCTAATATTTATATAATAGCTTCTTTTTTGTTATCCCTTATTTAATTTTCAAATCAATTATGTATTTTCAATAATTATCTTAATCGAGTACTTTTATCAGGGAGGTTCGCCAATCTAGTGATCTGTTAATTGAATTTTAAATTGTATTCTTAAAATCTTTGACTACTAAATGACATTTAACGTCCACTTGACTTCTACACTTTTTCAAACCAGATATTGACAATTATACTTTACATTGAAACACATATCAATCAATTCACCTACGTAAGTACTGTAGCAAGTTTATTTTTACACTTTCTTTTACTGATTGTTATTCAAACAGCTTTTATAAATTCTTTACACAAACCTTTAAACTTCTCTAGCTTTCACTGTAAAAATCCAACCAACAACAGCTTCCGATGTCGACAGTCTGCAACGCCTACCGCTTATTCCTCAAACAGTAACAACTATGATGGTCCGTCAACCCTCGAACTGCATCTATCCTGTCAATAACTCCTACTGTTTTTGGAATCCAGTCCTGCTCCCTTTTAAACGTCACCGTCACACCAATCGACTCCAGTTAAGTTTCAGTATTATTTATGATCCAGATCTAACCTTGTTTATTCTGCAGATAGTCCTATGTCTCCAGCAACACCCAATAAAATTATCCAAATCAATCAGCTAATTATGACAACCTCCTTTCAAATGCTTGACTTGTTTTCCATGCAACCACCATTGTCGCCAATGAATCCTTATTATGTCTTGTATGTATCAATAAATCCAAATCCTATTCAAATAATATAATCTCTTGTGTTACTTATTTGCGATTCACTATATGGTACAATCTCTTCACCGATTGTATATCTTTATTAAATCCAAGTTATATTCTCACCTATTACACCACGTAGATTTGTTTATAGCCCCTTTACTGTGTATTCTTCAAATAATTGTACAAAATAAGGCATAAATTTCTTACTTTTTTATTCTCCAAATTAGTTATTTCCAAAATACGTGTACATTTTTTATGAGTTGTTTATGTAACTAACTAAACAATTTTTTCCTATTAGATACAATTCTTATTGCCCTCTTATAAATTTTAAATATCCTCTTATTGCATGCTATTAATTCTTATTATTCTAACAAATACATTTGTCAATTGTAATCTTGGCTTGAAACTTTATTAAAATTAAACTCAACCATCAAATTTGTATACTCAATTACTATTTCATTATCAAATTACCTCATCCATTGTCTCAATTAACTTTCATTATTCATTTAAAAATTAACACCCAATTTTATCTCAACACCTTAAGATTTGATTGTAGTAATCTTTCAAATTTATTACTTTTATATTTTTATCTTTCAACCACCTTTAGTGTATCACAACAATATAATCCACATGCAAAATATCGCCTAACAGTTTTTGAGTTCTACCGGCAAGAGACAGACAGACAAACAGACGGAATTGAGAAAACCTATTTTTCGTCACCTGGAGACGCTGAAACGCGATGATCTGAAAAAATCTATTTTATTTTTTCGCGATTAAAACACTCCCTACACCTTTTAGACAAGGGAAGTAAAAATGGTTTCAGAAGAGCGCACAGCATCAATTAGGCAAAGTAGTAAAAATTCCTAATTGGAGTGAAGTTTTTCACGAGCTCAAACAAACTATTGAAAGCACATAATCAATGCTGATATAGATAATACACTACAATCGTATACAGAAGGAAACAAATGCTTCGCATAATAATTGTCGAGTAGGTTACATATACTCGTACTACTGAAACTGCCCGTTTACGGTTATTAATAAAAAAAATGGGCACAGCATAAAATTTTAAAAAAAGACAGACATAGCAAATGACATTTGGCAAACAACAGATGGTTGTTCACCAGCTAGAAAATTACAATTATCGTAAATCGGGAAACAACTGCATACCAAAACTTATAATTAAAACTTTAAGTTCTACGATGAGCAATCTCAACAATGGAATGGCCATAAACCATCCATTTACCTCGGGACGAAAAGCGTGAGGTGCGCGAAATGTGGTAACGATTGAAAAACCTGGCCTTAAACAGACATTTCTGTCACAACTCTGGAATCCAACAGACGGACAAGCGCCACCCTGTTCGTATTTTATGGAATTGTTTTTTTGTTTGTAATGGACAAGGTCTAGGCATGCGGAGTACCAGATACCTTAGACACCGACTACTTTGGTCACATGGTCATATGGAACCAAGTTTTGACCTATTCTTGCTGTTCTAAATCCAACGTTGCTATAGTATATTCCTAACCCTAATATGTCAAGTGGGCTTGCGATTACAAGGTATTATTTGAATGTGTCTTTACTGTCAGTTTAATTTTAATCAAATGAAATCTGGTGTAGGTACCCACTTTTACTTATTTTGTTGTTATAAATTTTATGTATTAACTATCTACAAGCTACTATCATATAATTTTAGTTTCTTTTCCAAAAATCAATTGCTTCCTCTCCTAAACCTAATATCTCATATATTTTATTGCAAAACCCGGCAATACAATATGCAAGCTATTTCAGAATTAAGTCGGTAAATTACAGGAATTATCATGTTAGAGTATGATTTGTAAGTAAGGAGCAATAGTATGGTAAATTAGTTCCTGCCAAACTAAGCTGACTTAAAATTTGGCCATTTTCTGCATTCATCGCTTAACAGGAAAAATGGACTTCTTCGGTTTTGGAATCAAGCTTCCCAATTAAGTAATCAAAATGTAATAAGAAGCTCAAGGTGTAAAACCAAAACACATTAAAGAGTGTTTGTGCTTTTACCCAAAAAAGCAAGTTTTCATTTTGTCAATTTACGTTTTTACCGCATTGCAATTGTTCTTGCTTCTAAAGACTTTTTTTACTATTTTTTTGGAACAAAATTTTGCTCCCGAGGGTTCTTGAGATTGCCAAAAAAATTTTGAAACCAAATTCGGCCCACCTTAACCATTCTTAAAATAATCCAAATAGGTAGCGTAAGCCCCTTAACGGTCTGCACACATATTTGATGTGTTATTTCAGATAAAAGACGCTGTATACATCGTAACAGTAACATTCGCTGACGAAATGCCTCTTCTCGCAAATCATGAAAATCCTGTAATTGCCTCATCTTAGAAAATAACCCTAAAGCTAGAAACTAAAAAATAGTTGATAGCAGGCATAAGCTAAAAATTATTGCAAAGTTATCAATTCGTGACAGTCAAATGAGATAGAAAATACATATATAAATTAGTATAACAAAGACGTGATGGGACGCGATATGGAGAGCGGCGACCGACAGTTGGGCCACTGATTCTTCTCAAATCTCGAGAGTACTAGCAAATTTACCGAGCTGCCGGTACACAGGCCACGTGGCTTCCGCTACTATCCGATGCGGATAGGAAAGACCGATGACGAAGCATTTGACTCCGGCGAGGGCTCAGACACAGAAATATATTATTCGAGTGTTCATTGGACGCGTAGCACAAAGGTATGGCTGAGAGGCACTTGGCGCAGCGGGGCTGAAATGGCCGAGACATTTGGAGAACGTCGCCGCGGTCGCGACGGATACAGAATGGCGGCGAGTACTTCGGGAAAAATCGAAAAATGATAGATAAAAGGCGGGGGCTAGTTTAGTTATTGTAGTTAAGAATTTGAAGTGAGAGGTATGACCAAATCGTGTTGTTAAATAGTTTTTGTCCTATATAACATTAAGAAGTTGAAATTTAAATGTTAATATTATTAATCTATTGTATTATAAAACGTGTTGACAGCCAGTGCAGCACCGAGAGGTGGGGCACCGTCTCAATTGTAGTTTCTCTTGCTATCAATAAAATGTAAGATATATCAAAAACGTGCAAAAATCGTTTCGTTATATAATAATTATACCCCACCCTACGAATATGCAAAAGCATAAAAACCATCCACATTTCATCTCGGTTTTCGAGTTATAGCACGCCAAATTTCAAAATTAAAAATCTTCTTTAAATTTGTTTTAACTACGAGATACAGAAAAAGTTTATACGCAGAGTTTCTAAAAAATATTCATATAAGCTATATTTCAGATCAATTCAAGTCAAAGAAAAGATCTTCAACAAAAACAACAACAACGGAGGCGGTGTGTAGTTATCGCTGGTTAGGTTAGTTGCAGCTTTTAGATTGTGTCATGTAAACATACGTAATTTTCTCTCAACATCCTTGTTGCTGCGCCAACGGCTCTATATGTAGTTATTAGCATTAGAAACGTCGCCTGCGTTGATTAACAAAAACCTTGTCTTATGTACGCAGGCGACGATTAGAAAATTCCACTTTTTCTAGTGTACCTGTATAATACTTTAGTAAGAGTAGAGCAAACAGCGAAAAATTTTGGATCATTTTTTCATGGCTACCAAGATTTAATGATATATTGAAAAACAAGGTTGGTAAAACTGACACACGAGTTGTCAGTTTCATCAAATTCAAGGTTAGCAGGTTAGGTTTTGTGACAGTCTGTGTCAAAACTGACGCAAAACCTAACCTGCTAACCTCGAGTTTGATGAAACTGACAACTCGTGTGTCAGTTTTACCAACCTTGTTTTTCAGTGTATCATTAAATCTTGGTAGCCATGAAAAAATGATCCAACATTTTTCGCTGTTTGCCCTACTCTTACTAAAGTATTATACAGGTACACTAACTTTTTCTAGAGTCCCTGTATATAGTAAGATAAGAGTCGGGCAAACGCGGTTCAATTTTTGATTGGCTACGATCCACTGAGCATGCGCAGTAGCAATCTAAAATAAAAATTTGAACGATGGCTATGACAATGACAAGTAAATGACGTACGGTTAAAAACTTGATTGTCAAACTATTAAGCAAGATGACAGGTTGTTGCGTATTTGGGTGTAAAAATCGCTGAGGGCAAGGGTTTATCTTAAAATCCCTCCCAAAAAGTGCAACGCAAACTGAAATACCACCGATCGACGGTTCCAGAATATGCGAAATAGTACACTTTGCTAAATTCAATGAGAAAGGCTCCATTACTTTATTTATTCACAATGTAAGTTTCAACGTTTGTAATGTAAGTTTAAATAATCATCGTCCACTTCAGGTATTAGACCACCGGGCCTGTACCAATTCAATATTCCAATCTCATTCTAGGTTATTCGTCAAAAATTGATGTGCTCAGAAACTGCGGTACAAGAATCGGCATTCAAACTGATCCAATATCCACTGAAGTGACACATTTCGGCATACCGTGAAAATTCGTAGCCAAAAGTAATTGGCTAGTTTTTCGCTGTTTGAGGATATTGTTGCTAAAGCTCCAAATATAATACGCGTATGTATTAGAAACATTCCTCCAAAAGAAGATGTAAGAATCAGAATGGATAAAAGAATTGCCATAAAGGACGAGCAGTTTCATAGTGAAAGATGAGCTATTACAGGAATTAATCGAGGCACTGAAGAAAGTTAAAGCGTTATATAAAAAACTGTAACTATTTGAATGTTTTACTTTTCATGCAGCTGTATCATAGTTTATTTAATATGGAAATTAAAATTATAGAACTTGTCCTCTTCTCTTGTAATATAGCAATTATTATATTTTTATTATCCGCAACCTCTCTTTGCCGAGCGGAGTACAGGCTGGTGCTTTGTACGCTTTAGCGTCTGAATTATTATTGAAATTATTGTCCGATTGGACAACGACAAGACAAGTTTTTAGAGGTTATATGGTTACTACACCACCAAAAAAGCGCTCGTAAATTACTCAATCCGATCCATATACCGCAAAATCAGCTGACCACAAATCGGTAAACGGTAGATACCTACCAGCTCAGTTTTCGTAAATGCTTTACATTTACCATTTATTGACAATGTCAAACTGACAAGTAATTAAATTCATAAAAGTGACATACTAAGAAAAACAACTCCGGCCTTGAACGCTATCATTTATTTTTGGAACACTAATGGCCGCTGACATTTGTGTTTGCCCGACTCTTATATAACTATATACAGGGACTCTAACTTTTTCTGCCATACAACGCCATCTCTCGGCGCCTCGTGGTACGGCTATCACGGAAAAAAGTTGGTCCCGGCGGTCATACAACATCATGGCAGTCGTTAGTGGGGTTGGAAGTCCTCATAACTGCACAGCGACGCCTGTAATTGGCCTAACGGCTGTTGGCTGAGTGCAAATTAAATTAAATTAAACAAAAAAGCGCGGTTTTGTTATACTATTTTTCTTATAAAATAGATCGCAATGTTAATAAAAGGTGCAGGTTAAGTGTCTCGTAAACGCTCTAAAGTAAAGCAGTGGCAGGATTTTGCCAAGTATGATATGAGGAATGACTATACTAAATTTTATTTGTTGTTAATGCTTAATTTTAATTAATTTTCAATTTCTATTTGTATTGGTGATTTGCAATTTTGATACCTTAAACCTAGACTGCAATCAAATTTATTCAAAACTTTTGATATGAAACATAACAAAAACATTAAAAAAAATTGTTCTGAAAAATAAAAAAGTTTTACTTTGGAAAAAAGACAAAAAGCAATTGGGAATGTCAAGATTCTTCTAAAATGTATTGTAAAATATTAAATAATTTTTGCAGGTGGTTTTGTAATCCGGGCAATAAAATTAAGCTCTTCAATCACTATGCATTAGCTCTGATTAGTCCTGGTTCAAAATCATTATGCCTAAGAACAGAAACGTACACACTAACATTATAAATCAATTTATTTAAATTTTGCAAAACTAAGGTAAGATCTATTTGAATTTTGAGTCAATTCTTCCAGCAACTGGTTCTTCAAGCTCCTCGTTGTCCCCCGCCGCTTCCACAGCAACAACAAACTATTAAAATCGTCAGTCCCACTGTCACTATAATTTTGCCATATGTCAACGACAAAACGACATTAATTTGAGTATCAATTCACTTACTTGCTATTGTGGTTAGAAAAGAAATCTCATCGTCAATTTGCACCCTAATGGGCGGTTGATTTTTCAGGTCATCCATGAAAGGCGAATCTTACAGGAAAAACTGGAAACACTTCGATAGATGTCTACCTTAATCAAATTATGCAAAGGATGGGAATTTTTTAGTAATTTATGTTGTAAGTACAAGCCAAATAACTGTATCAACGGTAGAATTAGAAAAACTCTGTGAGTTGTATATTATAGTTACTTCAAAATATGACGTTTCTGACAAGTTTACAGCTTGAATATTCTAGATTCTCTAAATGGACCTTAATAGAATTTAAAGTACAACGCATCCGCATAAATATTGAAATGTATCTTGCTTGACTCAAAACCTACGTATTAGAGTCTTGTTTTTAATAAATGATTATATTTTTTAGACGAAGTTTATAAGGCCGATGATACAAGCGTCAATACTTAATTTCATGTTACATAAAAATTGTCAAAAAAGTGATTTCAATCGTCTTCCACCCAAAAATCTAAATTTCAATCTATTGTAAATAGGTACACAATATACATAATTAAAGGAAACATGATCCCCAGATGCATATTCGAACTGATCAGAGAAATTAACACAAACACGACCACACAAAAGTACAATGAGATCTGACAGATAAAGTTGCGGTATCTAACGGAATAATACAAGGTGACAGCCTTAGCCCCCTCTTACTTAATCTAGTAATGGAATTAATCACCAAGGAGGTAAAAACACTAACCGAGGATACTGCATAGGGGCAAGTAAAGTTGATAGAATCTGTTACGCCGACGATGCGGCATTAATATCCCAATCGGAAGATACATGCCACACAAATTCCATACGGTGGCTACCAAACATATAATATGAAAACTAACACTAAGTACCTAGTTATCAGCAAAGAAGCAGTTAGATGTAGTGTACCTGTATAATTATACAGGTACACTAGTTAGATGTACACTCGTCGTTAACGACGAACCAATCGAAAAATTCATAGAATTCAATTACTTAGGGACAATTATACCAAGTCGAAGAAATTTAAGGAAAGGGGTCGTAAATCAAATAACAAAGGCTGCACGCATATCTGGAGCAATGAAAGATCGCATTTTGGAAAACACCGATATGAATGTCAAGACCAAAGTTAAAATATATAAAACTTTAGCTAGACCAGTAATTGAAATGAGAGCCGAAGCCAACGCCAGAGAACAATTACTTCGAGTTAACAAAATAACAATCCTGGGAATTATCACTGGAAAAACACACGACCGGACAAAATGAGGAATGAGACCATTAGATAAATATGTCACGTTCAAGATGTTGCAAGATAGGGCAGCGAAAGACGATTTTGGAGAGACCTCGTACAACGTACGGAAACAACAAGAATTGTACATGCAATAATGACAAAGATTTGAACAGCACAAAGAGGCAGAGGACGGCCTAAGCCTAGCTAGACATCCACATCCCAAAAACAATAAACTGTTTAAAATACAAGCCAAATGCTGAATACTTTATTAAAACTATTGATGCAACCTAAAAAAAAACCTTCGTTTTTTTTAAAAAAAACCTGTTTTTTTTGTAAAAAAAACCAAGCGGTCTGGTTTTTTATTTAAATGCGTTTTTTTCAGAATTAAAGTGTAGTGAATAACAACAAGTAATTTGTTTAGAAAAACAAAAAACAGATATTTTTAAATAAAAATAATACATTTCGTAGGTAAAGTGAATTATAGAATTTATAATAACCAAAAAAAAAAAGAAATATTTCTATCTAAAGAAAAATAGAAACATAGCCAAAGTGGATATACAGGGTGTTAGGGAAGTCGACTGCAAAATTTCTAGGGGTGAATCCTTGGCCCAAAATATGATGATTTAACTCAACTTACCTATATACAAAGTTGCTTAGTTTAGCCGCTAGAGGGCTTTAAAGATGATTCGCTTTTCTAATTCTAAGTCGAAAAATCGTTGATGGATTTTATTCATTTTTTGGCCATACGTTTTTACCAGTAAACTTAAGCATTTTGTGGCATAAACCCTAATTTCAAAAATTACAGGGTGTTTAAAAACTTTGTCACAATTAATTATCCATCTAATGTTTTTTTATGGATAGCTAATTTGATTTATAAGCTATTTCCTCTCTTAAAAAAATTTAGTTGGGTAAACGGTTTAGCCACAAAAAATATTTTCTAAATCCCTACAAGGCTGAATCAGTAATTTTAACTTAGCACTAGGCTTTTGTAGAAATTTAGAAAATATTTTTTTGTGGCTAAACCGTTTACCCAACTAAAAATTTTTAAGAGAGTGAATAGCTTCTAAATTAAAGTAACTGTCCAGAAAAAAAATTGGTAGTGATTATACAAGGGGTTAAAACATTTAAAAAAGCTAGTCGCTTTAAATAATTGGGGACCTGCGTTCGAAGGAATAATGGGTAATAATGCGGTTGTCTAATGCGTGATGCTCACCACATCACCACGTGTCATAAATTTGACACGCGACAGCCGGGTGTGAGAGCGAGAATATGGAAGCTCTGACCTTCCGCCTTGCAGGCCAAGCTCCTTCATGGGGTGTTAGTGCCTCACCATTATTATTATTACTAATTTTTAAAGCCCTCTAGCGGCTAAACTAAGCAACTTTGTATATAGGTAAGTTGAGTTAAATCATCATATTTTGGGACAAGGATTCACCCCTAGAAATTTTTCCGTGGACTTCCCTAACGCCCTGTAGAAATTATAATAATGCAGAAATTACTCTCTGACAGACATGGCTGACTCCTCAACTGACTCGGAGTCAGTATCCATGCAGACCATGCAGTTTACGTCGCCCATGTCACTGTCTGATGAATCGCTAACGTAACTTGATTCGTCGATCAGGTCGACAGTTTCAGAGGTCGGTCCAGCTTAAAGCAACTTCTAATAGGGGTGGGTACCTACCAAAACATGCCGCCAATTACAAAAATGAATAAAAAACAAAAAAAAAACAAAAAAAACCCGTTTTTTCTGTTTTTTTTCTAGGTTTTTTATTCGATTTAAAAAAAACGCGTTTTTTTACATCACTAATTAAAACACATTTGCCATAAGTTTGAATGTCAACATAACATAACAGAATATCTAATACAATAACCCCTGTGAAGTTAGCACCACAACTTCAAAAAAAAAATATTTTTTTCAAGAGTTCCCGTTGCACCCCAAAGAGTTCTAGAGTTCCTTGCTATTTTTAAAAATAGTTCTATGTATTTAAGAGAAAAAAATGGGGATAGAGAATTTGGGGTGCTAACTTCACATTTCCCTAGGACAAATACCACTATAACTCTTTTTTAGTCACACTTATTGAAAAATTTCATTATACTTTTCGATAGAACTCGCCGTGGTGCTACTAGAACTCTAAAAAAAAAAGATTTTTAAAAAAAAATTTTTATAAACTGGAAAAAAATATATTTTTAATTTTTTATAGTTCCGGTAGTTCTAATGGGAGTTCTAATAGCACCCCAGCGAGTTCTATCGATAACTCTAATAATATTTTTTGATAGGACCCGAAGTAAAGAAGTTACGCCTATTTTTGTGCCAGTAATTTTACAAAACTACGAAGTCCTGAAAGCAATTTTTAACAGTTCCGGTAGTTCTAATAGGAGTTCTAGTAGCACCCCGGCGAGTTCTATCGATAACTCTAATAACATTTTTTGATAAGACTCTAAGTTAAAAAGTTACGCTTATTTTTGTGTTAGTATTTTTACAAAACCACGAAGTCCTGAAAGCAATTTTTAAAAGTTCCGGTAGTTCTAATGGGAGTTCTAGTAGCACCCCGGTGAGTTCTATCGATAACTCTGATAACATTTTTTGATAATACTCGAAGTAAAAAAGTTACGCTTTTTTTATGTTAGCATTTTTACAAAACGACCAAGACCTGGAAGTAATTTTTTACAGTTCTGGTAGTTCTAATAGGAGCTCTAGTAGCACCGGGACGTGTTCTATCGATAACTCCAATAACATTTTTTGATAGGACCCGAAGTAAAGAAGTTACGCCTATTTTTGTGTTAGTATTTTTACAAAACCAAGAAGTCCTAAAAGCAATTTTTTAAAAGTTCCGGTAGTTCTAATGGGAGTTCTGGTAGCACGTCGGGCGAGTTCTATCGATAACTCTAATAACATTTTTTGATAAGACTCGAAGTAAAAAAGTTACGCTTATTTTTGTGTTAGTATTTTTACAAAACCACGAAGTCATGAAAGCAATTTTTTAAAAGTTTCGATAGTTTTAATGGGAGTTCTAGTAGCACCCAGACGAGTTCTATCAATAACTCTCATAAAATTTTTTGATAAGACTCGAAGTAAAAAAGTTACGCTTTTTTTATGTTAGCACTTTTACAAAACGACCAAGACCTGGAAGTAAATTTTTACATTTCTGGTAGTTCAAATAAAAGCTCTAGTAGCACCGGGACGTGTTCTATCGATAACTCTAATAACATTTTTTGATAGGATCCGAAGTAAAGAAGTTACGCTTATTTTTGTGTTAATATTTTTACAATACCACGAAGTCCTGAAAGCAATTTTTTAACAGTTTCTGTAGTTTTAATGGGAGTTCTAGTAGCACCCCGGCGAGTTCTATCGATAACTCTAATAACATTTTTTGATAAGATTTGAAGTAAAAAAGTTACACTTTTTTTATGTTAGCACTTTTACAAAACGTCCTAGAACTGGAAGTAATTTTTTACAGTTCTGGTAGTTCTAATAGGAGCGAGTTCTATCGATAACTCTAATAACATTTTTTGATAAGACTCGAAGTAAAAAAGTTACGCTTATTTTTGTGTTAGTATTTTTACAATACCACGAAGTCCTGAAAGCAATTTTTTAAAAGTTCCGGTAGTTCTAATGGGAGTTCTAGTAGCACCCCGGCGAGTTCTATCGATAACTCTAATAACATTTTTTGATAAGACTCGAAGTAAAAAAGTTACGCTTTTTTATGTTATCACTTTTACAAAACGATCAAGACTTAAAAGTAATTTTTTACAGTTCTGGTAGTGCTAATAGGAGCTCTAGTAGCACCGGGACGTGTTCTATCGATCACTCTAATAACATTTTTTTGGTAAGACTCGCAATACAAATGTTACGCCTATTTTTGTGTTAAGACTTTTACAAAACGACTAGATCCTAGAAGCAATTTCTTTAAAACTTCTTCGGAAGTTCTTGCGCAACCTTGGCGTGTTCTATGGCAAAGTCGAAGGAAATTTTTTCATAGAACTAGAATTGAAAAGGTTATGGGTATTTTGGTCTAAGTACCTCTAGAAAGCGGCTTAGGTCGTGAAAGCTCCAATAAGGGGTTAATAAGACTTCCTCTAAAATCAGGTAAGAATTGCTACATGCTATTTGAGCCTCTATGGTACCGTATTTTGCATTACCTTTATGAATGACGCGTAACTTCTTTACTTCGAGTCCTATCAAAAAATGTTATTAGAGTTATCGATAGAACACGTCCCGGTGCTACTAAAACTTTTATTAGAACTACCAGAACTGTAAAAACTTACTTCCAGGTCTTGGTCGTTTTGTAAAAGTGCTAACATAAAAAAGCGTAACTTTTTTACTTCGAGTCTTATCAAAAAATTTTATGAGAGTTATTGATAGAACTCGCCGGTGTGCTACTAGAACTCCCATTAGAACTATCGATACTTTTAAAAAAGCTTTCAGTACTTCGTGGTTTTGTAAAAATACTAACACAAAAATAGGCGTAACTTCTTTACTTCGGGTCATATAAAAAAATGTTATTAGAGTTATCGATAGAACTCGCCGGGGTACTACTAGAACTCCCATTAGAACTATCGGAACTTTTTAAAAATTGCTTTACTTCGGGTCCTATCAAACAATTTTATTAGAGTTATTGATAGAACTCAGCGGGGTTCTACTAGAACTCCCATTAGAACTACCGGAACTATAAAAAAAAAGAATATATTTTTTTCCAGTTTATAAAAAAAATTTTTTTGAAAATCTTTTTCTTTTGTTTGAGTTCTCGTAGCACCCCGGCGAGTTCTATCAAAAAGTATAATGGCATTTTTCAATAAGTGTGACTGAAAAAGAGTTATAGTAGTATTTGTCCTAGAAAAATGTGAAGTTAGCACCCCAAATTTTCGATGCACATTTTTTTCTCTTTAATACATAGAACTATTTTTAAAAATAGCAAGGAACTCTAGAACTCTTTGGGGTGCAACGGGAACTCTTGAAAAAAAAATAACATTTTTTGAAGTTGTGGTACTAACTTCACAGGGGTAACACAATGTGACGGAAAAAGTGTCACCGAACTAAGTTTCTATATATCTGTTACGATCGTAGAAAAAGTAGCATATGACACACGTGTATAAGTGCCATTTAAGCACTAACGACGTTAAAAGCACTCCGCTTCGCGTCGTGCTTTTAAACTCGTCGCACGTGCTTTCAAGGCGTACTTATACGGTAGTATCATAATATACTACTATTTTAGTGGAAATGGAAATGCTGTGATTTTTCAATAATTAGCTTTCTTGTATGCTGGGCCCTATTTTATAAAACAACTTTGCAACTTTTCACTTTGTAATTTTCAATCAATTTTTGTTGGATACATAAAAACTAGTTTTGAAAAGTATAATTTGAAAAGTTAAAATGCAAAGTAATATTTTAAACATCAAAGATGCGAAAAGAACTGTTACCGCTGGGTGTAAAGGTGAGAAATTGGATGAAGTTGACCTAGCGATACTCAAAATTCTAGACGAAGGGAATGCGGGCGAAAGTGGACTGAAAATGCCACAAACGGATGCTGAGCGTGATCCGCTTGCAGTAAGTTTAGCTGAAATTCCAGTGGTTTTCGAGGAACCCAAGGAGTTATCACATACTTCTTCATCAGGAAGTACGACGCCTCCGCCTAAAAAGAGGAAGACGCAAGGCTCAAAATATCAGGAGCTAAAAGGAGAGCTTTTGCGTGTTGAAATTTATCGCCGTCGGTTGCATGTACTAAAATTAGAAAGGGAACTAGGCATGTCAGTGTATAGTTGGAGCAAAGATATTTCGGACGCCTCAGGCTACTACTTAAAGGTTAATGAGCATGGCAGGTGGGATTATGTTGTACACACGACAATCCCTTTGTAATAGTTCACAAGCAAATCCATATCCTTAAAATCCAAATGCGGCTACGGAAACGCAATGTTTGTTAGTGTTTAAAAACTTATTATTTTTATTTAACAACATTGTTAATAAAAAAGATACAATCAAGAAAGACAAAAAATTATAGAAAATATGTATATGCAACAAATAACTACAGTTTATTGATTGATATATACAAAAAACAACAATTATGAGTACAATATATAAATTAATTTTCGTTATCGCTATCACATGGCCAATCGTCACTATCGCTGTCTCTTAAATTAATAATTAATTCTGGAATACCAATAAATTTAAAAAATTGGTCTTCAATGCCAATCACATGTCGAACACAGTTTTTCCAGCTATTTACATGAATTTTATTAACTTCTTCTTTAATTATTTCTATCATTTTCTCACTAAACTTGGGGCATTGGTTACGTTTTCGAATGTGTGTTTTTAATTCTGCCCATATCATTTATATAGGATTCATACAACAATGATATGGTGGCAATCTTAAAACTCTATGGCCTAGTTCTGTAGCTATGGTGTCTACTACATATTTTTTAGAGAACTTCTTAATGGACAACACTTCCAGTAATTGATTCTTATTGTAAGTTTCTTGAAAATACATGTTGTTCTTGTAAAGAAAATCTGTAATTTCTGCTTTAGTAGAATTACTATTTGGCACTTTTTCAGCAAGCCTTGAGTGATAACTGGCGTTGTCCATAACGATCACACTATTAGGTGGCAAATTTGGTAACAGCTTATTTAAAAACCACGACTCAAACACATCTGAATTCATGTCTTCATGGTAGTCCAATCGACAGTCTCTTATATTTTTCGCAGATAATAGGAGACCATCGTTCACCCATCCCATCTCAGAGCCTACATGTAAAATTATAATACGTTTTCCTCTTGAAGGTGGAATGTCTAATTGGCATTTCCGAGAATTATCTGTCCATCCTTTTTGAACCACATCATGTGTGTCATACCAAGTTTCATCCAAGTAAAATATCGGTCTCTGTTCTTCCCGAAACTTTTTTATCTGTTGTAAGTATTCGCATCGCCATTTTCTAATCCGCGGAGATTCCAAATACTAGATGATAATTAACGTGCGTCAAAGTATAACAGCAACGTTATTATTAAATTTGGGAAGTAAAGACAAGTCAAGTGATTTATATAATTTATCTTTCATTCTAATTACTGGAAGGGATGTAGTTGTAAATACATACTTTAATGCCAATATGACGCGACGAAACATTAAATGTCGATTTCTCTTATCTAGGAATATCATTTGAGCAAAAATAATTTATTCCTCAATCAGGGCATAATCGCATAATGTGTTTATTTACCTAGTAAAATTAATTTTGTCATTCAATATTATTAGATAATTAAATATAAATTAAGTAGAAACTTCACTACAAAACGAAATAAATACCACCTTGGAAATATTCCCACCTTTGCGTATACCTGGCACGACTTAAGCGGACTAACAATAGTAAACTCATTTGCGGTTTAACTTTTAAAGCTCGCTCTGTCCGAAGTATCTTTGCGTCTACTATACACGCAGTCCTTTTTTGATTAATTTTGTATTTGTTTATAGCTTTTGTTGTTTTTCTTTAATTTGATATGTAAAATATAAATGTGTTTGCAATCGAATTTTTTATAAAAACTATAAAAATATCAATCAAAATCTAGACAAAATAGACAATTAACGAAAAAAAATCAACAATCTTTCTACTCGCTGAAGTCCATTTAGTTCCCCTTCACGTTCATCTACATGCATATCATCTATCTCTTCCTGAAGTTCATCTTTCGCAACCATTTCTCCATACTCACAGGCGATGTTATGTAGTGTTGCACAACAAATTACTCCCAGGAGCGCGTTGTGGAGAAAATCGTAAATGGTTAAGGTCTGCAATTCCAAAACTATTTTCTATTAGCCGTCTTGTTCGCTTGTGAGCCCGATTAAAACGTTCAACTGGATTATTAGGATTCCTATTTATTGGGGGAATAAGCCATTCTTTAAGCACTGTCGCCTAAACTAAAGCTCTAGGAAATGGCTTCCAACCCTCCTCGAAGCGGTATGAAATCACAGAATTTCTCAAAACTCGTTCGTCATGAACGCTTCCTGGCCAGTTGTCATTCCCTTCTTAAAATTTGAAATTGACCCTGCAGCGTTCTTTCGTTTACTGTCGAAGCATCTATATTAATGATCGTAAAATCGACACATCCACATACAAAAGAAAAGCCACATTTCCTAAAAAAATCCTGAGCTATTTCCAGATAGACAGGCCAACCTACAACGCGTCTAAACAAAACAACCTGTTAACTATTGCTCTTATAATGCGTTGAACCAATCTGCAGGCGGAGGCTTTCGAAATTCCATGCATCATAGCTATACGTGGTACTGGCCACCGTTACCAAACCAGTGCAACGCAATAAGGAGCTTTTGTCGCGGAATCAGCCCACGATTTATTCGAGTGGCTCGAGCAAGATCAGCCCCTATGGCCAGACGTCCGACTTCTACTACCCCTGGTAGAAGATTTTCTTTCAATTGAATATTACTCATACCATCAAAGTTAATCCGCTCTTTAAAATATCTACAAGGGAAGTCATCATCACTGGCGTCACTGGAGAAAATGAAATTGTTGCGACACGACATATACCAAAATGATGCATAGTGTAAGTGAATAGTTGAAAACCGTGGCCTTCCCATTCGCCGGATTTCAACTCGCCGGATTGTAGGATGCGTGTCATATAACGAAATTCGACAAAGTACTGTGTCTCATTCTAGCCTGTTTAGGTTAGTTGCAGTCTTTGATAATTTTTTTTTCACTACCACGGCCGGTGTTATCCCCACGATCAGCATAGTGTCCTCGATCTTGATATCCGGCGAAATGCATTCAGGTCAAAAGGCTTCCGGCGAATCAAATTCCGGCGTGACGGATTCCGCGAATCGAATTCCGGCGAATGGAAACGGATAGTTATTTAGATATCTAGGTAGCAAAGGTATTCATTTCCTCCTGCGTGTGAACGGAGGGCATTAAACACACAAGGAAGGAAATGAACCCTTGCTCCAGTGATATACAGGGTGGGTCGGGAGGACCGGATCAAACTCCAGGAATCTATTATCCACGTGAAAATAATGTAAAAAAACTCAAATGTTGTTATTCGATTTTCATTTGTTTTCAGTTATAGCATTACAAAGAACAACTTTTTATTAAGAACCTCACTGAGTTGTAAAAAATTGATATTTTTATTCATTTAAGACGTAATAATTTATTTATGATGTCATAACTTGAAAACAAATGAAAATCGGATAACAAAATTTCAGTTTTTTTACATTATTTTCACGTGTATAATACAATCCTGGAGTTTGGTCCGTGCCTCCGAACTCACCCTGTATGTACAGGGTGTCCCAAAAAGAGTAGGACACAGATTAGTCATAGATTGCTTAAGTCATAACAAACTTAGCACAAAGTCCCTCCAGTAAGAAGTTATAGAGTCTTGAAGTTCTTTTTTAATTTTTTTTTATATTAATTTCTACAAATGTAAAGATATCGATTTTAACTTTGGCATACATGCTTACTGTTATGTACTATGCTAGTAAAAAAATGATACAGTAGACTTCACTGTAAGAGGCACTTTACCTATATCTGCAAACTCTTTTTAGCCTTAACTTTGTTACCTGTAACATTTATTTAAATTTTAGGTTACTATCCGAAAGGGAATTAAAAAGAGAAACGATAAAGTGCTATTATTTCATAAGAGTAAAAGCAACCGTTTACCTTAAAATACCCATAAAAGGTTTTTGGTTGTCATTAAGACGTACAATTGTTTAATTATCTTTTGGATAATAATCTAAAATTTTAAAATATGTTACGGATAACAAAGTTAGAACTAAAAAACGTTTTCAAGGATAGATAAAGTTTCTCTTACAGTTAAGTTTAGCTTATGAAATTTTTATCATTAGAGCAGTACATAATGGTAAGCATGTATACCAAAATTAAAATCGATGTCTCTATACAGGGTGTCCAAAAAATGGCGGATTAACTCTACAGTGCGTTACTTGGGGATGCCTAATGAATCATGGAAAAATATGAACAAAATTCCCTGGGTCGTATTTTTCGAAATATTTCTGGTCAAAGGTGGGTAATGAAATCCATTTATTTAAATAACTAGTGTATAATTATAGTGTCAAATATATCTGAGACTTATTAAAATATCTGTTTTTTTAATATTCTTGGGATTTAACTAAATTGTTTTCAATATTTAAGTATTTTAAAAAACTGATTTCCTGTTGAGTTTGTCAATTACTAAATATGGCAAACAGGCTTTGTACAATAATAATATACGAAATCAAGCTTGGCATTGAAATATTTGTTGTATAAATAATATGTTGGTGGCACTGTAAGTTCATGTCAAATTCGATGTTATCAGGTTAGGTTTTGCGACAGTTTGTGTCAAAACTGACGCAAAACCTAACCTACTAACCTCGAATTTGACATAGACTTACAGTGTCACCAACATATTAACAACTTACTATGGATACATTTTTGATTGAGAAATTGTTGCAGTATCAATGTTGCCAGATTTATTTTTATTAATTTCGAAATATTTCGAAAAATACGGCCCAGGGATTTTTTTTTCATATTTTTCCAGGGTTCATAAGGCATCCCTCAGTAGCGCACCGTAGAGTTAATCCGCCATTTTTTGGACACCCTGTATTTATGGAAATTAACAAAAAAATAAGGAATTAAAAAACTTCAATGCCCTAGAAGCTCTTACCGAACGGACTTTGTACTAAGGTATATTAGATTTAATCGATTTATTATAACCTAAGGAATGTATGACTAATTAGTGTCCCATTCTTTTTGCGACACCTTGTATATATATGATTTTTCTTCGAAAGCATGTTTTTTTAGCGCGCGAAGTTTATAAAATGTAGTGTACCTGTATAATACTTTAGTAAGAGTAGAGCAAACAGCGAAAAATTTTGGATCATTTTTTCATGGCTACCAAGATTCAATGATATATTGAAAAACAAGATTGGTAAAACTGACACACGAGTTATCAGTTTGATCAACTTTGGAAAAAAACTATTAATTTGACGTAAAGTGTCAATAAAAACCGTAAATTTTCAAATTATTCTTTAAACTTTTATTTCAACATGACTGATTGTAGCGTAAAGGGCTGCAGGAATAGATCCGAGGAAGGATTTATACTTAGATCCGTTCCCAAAAATGCGTCTACACGGGCTGTTTGGAGCAGAAACTTAAGAGTTGATTTGAAAAAGAACTCTCGGATATTCGAAAAGCATTTTTCGAGATCGCAATGGAAAGTTTTTGGTGTTAAATTATCTTCCGGTGCTGTACCCACAATCATTGCAAGACCAGATACGTCTTCCGAAATATCAGGTGATGAAAAATGTACAGAAAAGGAAGAGTATATTTCATTTTCACCTAGAACTGGACAAACCAATATAGAAATCAAATACAGAAATTTAAGGAAGCAATATTTCGTTCTTAAAGCAAGTAACAAAAAATTAGCTCATCGACTCTGTCTCCAAAAACAGGAAAATAGAAAATTAAAAAACGAATTTGCAAACATGTTTACAGAAGACCAAATTAGTGCAATTAAAGGCAAAAAATTTAAGAAGTGTTCAAATGAAACAATTACTAAATCATTAAAATTAAAATTTGCGTGTGGTGGAAAGAGATATTAAGCCAAGTCTTGAATACTGTACTGCTTCAAAGACATATTTTGGCCGTATAACTCTCTCTGATCATGAAGGCATAGCATCTAAGGCGCTAGTCTTTATGTTAAGTGGAACTACTACACGATGGAAGCAAGTAGTTGGTTATTATTAGTCTGGAGATAGTACCAATGGCGAAGTTATAGCAAACAAATTGACAAAAAATTTTCAAAAAGTAACAACAGGTTTAAACTTCCTGACAATCACTTCAGATATGGGTGCCACAAATCAGGCCATGTGGAAAAAACCGCCATTTAGACAGGTCTAGTGTACCTGCATAATATTTTAGTAAGAGTTGAGCAAATAGCGAAATTCTTTCAGATTGGTTAGATCACTTTTTCAAGACTTATCAAGATTTAATGGAAACCATGAATTTGACAAAATAATTATTTTTATGTCAAAATAAAAATAACATTAATAATAATTTAATTTGCCTTTTATGCTAAAAACAAACAACAAAAACGTTAATAGCTATTTATATATCTAGGGAGCAAAGGTACTAAGTTCCTCCCGCGTGTGAATTTAATGCCCGACGCGTTAGCGGAGGGCATTAAACACAAGGGAGGAAATGAACCTTTTCTCCAGTGATATATATATGATTTTTTCTTCGAACAGATGTTCTATTGCGCGTAATTTCAAAAATTTTGCTTTAGTAAATCATTACCGTGACTCTAGATTTCTGTAGTGACATTTTGTCTAATTTCCAAATCAGCATAATGATGTAAAGCTTTGGTGTGATATCCATGGTGACATAAACACAATTGCGGGAGCAAATAAATATTGGCTCCCTCCGGGAGCAAATAAAAATTGGCTCCCGCTGGTGGGAAATTGACAGTTTTGTTTCCTAAAACTAGGGCGCAAAAGCCGACTTTCTATACAGTGAGTAGAAAAACAAGTTTTTTTGAACTAATAACTTTAGTGAACAATCTAATCAATAATCTAATAGTAATAATAAAATAATCTAATCTAATATTATTTGGAAGTTCTAACATTTTTGATGCAGTCTCTCATACCATGACTTTTGCTAGACCATTTTATTTTCTGTTCTTTCCTTATTTGAGCCTTCAGCTGACTAGTATAAATTTTCAGTTGGTAAACCATGAATCTTAAAGTAAATTTTGATTTAACGCTACAACACTTGGGTAAATTAATTAACTGAAAATTTTTACTGGAATTAATTTCAGTTTGCATTATTCTTATAAAGTTAGTGTTACTACTTGGTAAATAGGACTTTAAATTTCTGAACATTTGTTCTATTAAAACGGCAATTTGGAACACATTAGGCTTAATATAAACAAGAATTCCAACCTTATACTCCTTCAAAGCTACAAATTTAGTGTACGGCTGATTGGTTATTCTTTTTATCCCTAAAGATGAAAAACATTTTTTGCAAATATTTTTCTTCTTCCTCATGCTATTCACTACGTGGCCACCGCAGTTGTATAAAGCATTTTGTTCTCTTATAGGTAAAATATACTCTTCCTTTTCTGTACATTTTTCATCACCTGATATTTCGGAACACGTATCTGGTCTTGCAAGGATTGTGGGTATGTGGGTACAGCACCGGAAGATAATTTAACACCAAAAACTTTCCATTGCGATCTCGAAAAATGCTTTTCGCATATCCAAGAGTTCTTTTTCAATACAACTCTTAAGTTTCTGCTCCAAACAGCCCGTGTAGACGCATTTTTGGAAACGGATTTAAGTATAAATCCTTCCTCGGATCTATTCCTGCAGCCCTTTACGCTACAATCAGTCATGTTGAAATAAAAGTTTAAAGAATAATTTGAAAATTTACGGTTTATATTGACACTTTACGTCAAATTAATAGTTTTTTTCCAAAGTTGATGAAACTGACAACTCGTTTGTCAGTTTTACCAACCTTGTTTTTCAATATATCATTAAATCATGGTAGCCATGAAAAAATTATCCAAAATTTTTCGCTGTTTTCTCTACTCTTACTAAAGTATTATACAGGTACACTAATAAAATGTTGCTTTAGGAAATCATTATAGTGACCATGGTGTAAAGAATACAAGGTGAAACGCTCCCGGGATGGGCAGTCGTTCAGAAAATAGAGGGGAGATCTCGACCAATCCCCGATGGTCCTGCTCAGGAAATCCATCACGGCCGCGATCATGGTGTAGCCATGGTTGCGATCGTATATGTTGCTGACACTGTCAGTCGATGTCAAATTCGGGGTTTGCAGGTTACATTTACCGTCAATCTGACACCAACTGACGCAAAACCTAACCTCGAATTTGACATCGACAGCGTCTTCAACAATACACTTCAGTACTACCAATCGTGCCATTTGTCGGACCATGTCCTATTGGTTGAATTTGAGGTCCGCCCACATTCTGCGGAACGTTACACCTTGTATTCTTTACACCATGATAGTGACTATATTTCTGTAGTGGCATTTTGTCTAATTTCTAAATCAACATAACATTGTAATGCTTTGATGTGGTATCCATGGTGACATAAACACAAATGCGGGAGGTCATAAATATTATACACCAAGTTGAAGTAAACATATGTTTATTCACGAAAAGATGTTGAGCTTACGAGCACGTAGTGCGAGTGATATATTATCTTTGACTTAATAAATGTTTAATTCACGTGGCGTATATATATATGTTTTCCGCCAATCGTACTAGAACTGACACATTATTGACAAAATTTTATTGAGCAAAGTCAAACATTCCATTACATCAGCCATCAGCTATGTAATCTTATATATACAGTGTGTCCAAGATAAGGAGGGCCAGTATGGGGATCTCGGTAATTGTAAGAGATACAAATTTGGTTAAATGGGAAGAAAGTTGCGCAATTAAAGTACTAAAAAAATTACGTCTAGAAATCCTTGATATGATTTTTCGTTTTTGAATTATCTCAAAAAAACCGAATTTTTGGATTTTATTTTTTATTTTTTTCTGGCGTTAATTTTAAAGTTAGAGCAAAACTGATTAAACTTCTTTATAGCAACTTTTAGTGGACTTAATGATTACGTTATCAATTTTTTTATCCGACGTTTCGTCTTCGAGAAACCATCATCAACTTCATTTTTTTAAATACGGTCCTGGTTTTTTGATGCCAAATTTGCAAAGCCCTTGTTACTCTGAATTCAACAATGTGCCACATATTATGGTTTAATTACGTTTCGAGCTTTTTTATGATCATCATCAGAAAATTTTTTAGATACGGCCCTGCATTTCCCACAATTTTGTAAAAATAAGTTCATACAGTAAGTTAGGCCTTTTTACATGCCGTTAAAATATTAAAATGCACATCATAATGTCATAATTCTGATACATTAATTTAATAATCAACCAATAACTATTAACAATAAACAAAAAATAAATGAACAAAAGATAGACAGAAAGAATAACAAAACGAACATCGAAACCATTTAATAGGTATTAAATTTACAGAAGGTATTCAAAAAGGTTGCCATCATTCTCTATGCATAAATAACATCTAACTGTAGAATCTAAAAGATTATTCAGCAATAGTGGCGTTATACTTTGAAAGGCTTCAAGAACCAATCTTCTAAGTTCTTCTTCTATTTCAAAACGTTAAATACCTATTACATTGTTTCAAGGCTCGTTTTCTCATTCTTTCTGCCTATCTTTTGTTTATTTATTTGTTGTTTATTGTTAATAGTTATTGGTTGATTATTAAATTAATGTATCAGAATTATGACATTATGATGTGCATTTTAATATTTTAACGGCATGTAAAAAGGCCTAACTTACTGTATGAACTTATTTTTACAAAATTATGAGAAATGCAGGTCCGTATCTAAAAAATTTTCTGATGATGATCAGAAAAAAGCTCGAAACGTAATTAAACCATAATATGTGGCACATTGTTGAATTCAGAGTAACAAGGGCTTTGCAAATTTAGCATAAAAAAACCAGGACCGTATTTAAAAAAATGAAGTTGATGATGGTTTCTCGAAGACGAAACGTCGGATAAAAAAATTGATAACGTAATCATTAAGTCCACTAAAAGTTGCTATGAAGAAGTTTAATCAGTTTCGCTCTAACTTTAATATTAACGCCAGAAAAAAATAAAAAATAAAATCCAAAAATTCGGTTTTTTTGAGATAATTCAAAAACGAAAAATCATATCAAGGATTTCTAGACGTCATTTTTTTAGTCCTTTAATTGCGCAACTTTCTTCCCATTTAACCAAATTTGTATCTCTTACCATTACCGAGATCCCCATACTGGCCCTCCTTATCTTGGACACACTGTATTTCTAAAAGTCCTGACTCACTCACTCACTGACTCACCAACACCCATCCCAAACCCTTCGACTTAGAAAGCTGAAGTTTTGTACAGAGGTTTCCTTTATGACGCAAACACGTATTTCGTGATTTTCTGAAAATCAACCCTTTAGGGGGTGAAATTGGGTAAATACGCCTAAATATTGATATTGGTGTCGTTATTGAGGTTTTTGGGACGTTGATTGCGAAAATGGCATTTATTTTTAAGTCCAAGACGGTGGACATGACAAAACTAAAACCCTATAGTGGTGAAACGGGGTTTCAGAGTTTGTATTGGAAAACAATATTAAAGAGACTTTTCAATTCGAACCTTCGGTGTACTTCAATAAAAAATAAGTAATTATTTTCATAAAATCGGCCCATTAAAACAGGGAATAAAGGAAATAATTATATATTTTCGCTTTAAAGTTGCCCCATTTCCGTAAATATACCTAATCTATATATACTATAAAAGCGAAATACCACTCACTGATTAATCGCAAAATCTCAGAAAGTATAAATGCTACAAACTTAAAATTTGGCAGGCAGATTTCTCATAGGGAGTAGGCATCCGCTAAGAAAGGATTTTTGAAAATTCAACTCCTATAGGGGTAAAAAAGGGGTTGGCATTTTGTAAGATTAAATTTTGAACTAAGTCATTCAAAGTTTTTGGAAATTTGTCCCCTGAAGGTGAAAATAGGAGATCACGGGACGGGACGGGAAGGGGGACGGGACGGGAGGGGACTGGGAAAGGGACGGGGACGGGGACGGGGACGGGGATGGGGATGGGATGGGATGGGATGGGATGACAGAAAATAATAATTAGTCATTATTTAATACACAAATAACGAACCTTGAGCGTACGAAGTAGCGGGTAACAGCTAGTTTACAATAAAACTGTACAGGAATAATTCAAAAATTCCATTACATCAGCCGTTGCTAGGTAATTTACAATAAAACTGTACAGGAATAATATTCCCGGCCTAGGCAGAGAATCTTCGAGTACTATTTCCTAATTTTTTTAATTACTCGTATCGATCGGCGGAAAAATAGATTGTGTATCTTGCACAAAAAGCAACATTCCCAGACTCCTATGTTGTTGGGCTCGGCATTCGCCTCACCCAACAATATTCACAGTTGTCTGGGAATGTTACGCTTTTCGTCCTGGATACACAATGTACTATTTTATTAAATTTTGACGAAATGTTGAATACAAAGTTGAAAAATATTCAAATTAAATTTGCCCATTCATCGCCGATTTGAGACAAATTTTAGTAATCATATATTACACACTACAAAGAGAAAGAATAATTGAATGAAAAATTTTTGTAGAAATAATAATGCTCTAGTGAATTAAACATGAATTGAAACACTTTTATTTCACTTGTGAATCATAGACTGTTTATGAAGGTTGTTATGGAGTTAATAATGTCACTTTAAACTGAAAACTGAAAATCGAATAAAAAAATATTAGTTGCTAGTAGCTGGTTGGAAATTGACACTTTAGTTTCCTAAAACTAGGGTGCAAAAACCGACTTTTTATACCGTGAGCAGAAAAAATCTTTTTTCGACTACCACTTCCTAAAGGAAGCTATTATTTGGCACGTTCCATACGTCAAAAGCATGTCGTTATTGTATGCCATGCAATAATAGTTATTTATGTATTAATCAAATATTAATCAATAGATTATAGCACGAGAGAATGTTTAAAGCGCAAGGCGAAGCGGAGAGCAAAGTTGTGTTATGAAATAAGGCGCTGGTCTAGGAACCACTGTCTATAGTCGTTTTGGAACTAGGCGAGGCACTAGATTTTAGAATATGGAATAATTTCTTGTGCTTGAGTCAGTTGCATAGTGTTAACGGATTTGTATTTCAGAATAATAAAAATTCCTTTGTGACAAATATTTAAAAAACACCTATTTATGCCAGGAAGAACTTAATAAATTAATGCAAAGCCATCGACAAATTGAGAATTTGCACATTTTTCAACATTGTGTTATGCTTCTGCTGTTGAATCTTCTGCTAGGTCTGTTTATTAAAGCTAAAGGAATCAATTTGATAATTAAAAATCCGAACCTTCATCACAATCAGATGAATCAGACGACTCTGCTAACGAATTTACCACTGGAGGAACGTCAACCACACAATGTTCTTCCATATATTTTACCAAATCACTACTGATAAGAGATTCATAGTGCTTAATGCATTATTTGAATTTTCAAGGTTTTCGCTTTCTGTTTCAATTATGTACAGAAGTTTATCCATTACACCAATGGTTTGTGCGAAAGTGCTATTATTGCCGATTTAACGTTATTGTAATTTTGTAGCTGGTGAAGAAGCATCTGTTGCTTACCGAATGTGATTTGATTTGTGTTATTTCTGATTTTTATGCTATGTCCTATTGTTTATCAAGAATAGTAAACGGCCAGTTTTACTAATATATGAAACCCACCCAGCGAGTATGCGAATCATTTGTTTCTTTCTTGATACGAGAATTTGGTGTCTTATCTATATCAGCTTAATTATGTCCTTTGTATAGTTTCTTTGAAGCGCCTAAAGAAGCTCATATGAGCGCAAAAATTGAAAATTGAGTTTTCAACAGATCTTCACGTTTTAGAGTCCCCTAAACCCAAAAAACATGTTTTTGTTCATTGGACTGTCTATCTGTGTGCCTGTGTGTGAACAGAATATGTCAAAAACGAAAAGAGTTATAACGTTGAAACTATTATTATGATACATAAAGATCAGTTATTAAAATAAAAATTAAAAGAAATAAATTTGGTAGATTAATACAATCAAATTTAGAAAATGTTGAATAAGATTGTTGTTTAAGTTGAATTGAGTAATAGAAATTAAATTTGGAATTTATTTTAAAAGTTATAGCAATTGAGTATTCAGTAATGGTGGCGGAAGTTAATATCAAAGATAAGATAATGTTATTATGGGACAAATATGCTTACTATGAGAATAAAGAAGTCTACTAGGTATAGATCAGATTATTTAACTTTAAAAGTGTGCAGTAATAATTGTAACCATATAGAGAGTAATTTTGTTTAAGCGGCAGTAGAAAAATAACAAACTGAAATTATGTAAACACATTCCTGAAAAATCCATTTAGAATTAATAAAAACTAGAAATTTTGACTTTACTATAAATATAAATATATAAATATTGTCTTTATTTTCCTTTTCAACTACAATCATAAAATAAAATGAAATTGAAAATGACAAAAAAGGAAAATCCCAAAGCGAAGTTCGGTTCGATGGTAATGCCATCGTCCGGTCTACCACTTACACCTTGAAATAAATGTAAACAAATTGTTATGGGCCAAAAGTCACTTTTCGTATTAATTTAACGATTTGCCTTATCCCTGCCTAATTCAAGGCACTTTGCACATTTCGCTCTAACTATTTACCCTATAATAGCCTAGTTTTAGTTACCCATTTCCTCGAGTAAAGTCACTGCAGATTAGGCCTCACGTTGTACGCGTGCTATGTTGGTTGCAGATGCGATTTTTCTGCAAATTTGGAATTTTCTGGGCCTAGCTGTCAAATTATCATTAGCCATTTTGACTTGTCAGAAGATGGATGTGGTGAAAAGCATCTTTGGTTAATCGATGCACGAATATTTGTAATTCGGTTTTGTCACGCTCATCCTAGCATGAAAATGTATATTTTGGTGTGAAATTGGTCCGGGAGACGTCCCCGACGTTTTTGTTGTGATACATTTCAAGCGCGGATTTTTGTCCGGAATTCATCTGACAAGCACATGTAACTACTTGGGCGATTTGGAGCATAACATCTCACGGTATGCTATTTTGACAATTACTGGTTATATTTCTAAGGCAGAATGTTGTCCCTTTTAGCTCCCTTTTGGTACGGGCGGTGAACGCACTCAGCTTCCCTTTGGTACGGGCGGTGAAAGCACTCAGATTAGGAAGCAGTCCTTTGGTATGAACTAACGCATCTCTGTTGGTGAGCGGCGAGTTTGTTCATGTGGCGCAGGAGCTTTTCGAGGCGTTTGGTTGATGGATTTGGCCCCTCTTGGAGAGCACTCTCTCCAGGCAGTTGCTGCAGTCGGCTGGCTGTGAGTTTGGGAGATTTCCAGTCCCTAAAACAGGCTAGCAGATTTACTGGCCCGAGATCTCTGCGTTACCTGCGATGAAGCCCATTGGAACACCTGGCTTCCTCGACATCGTGCAGTAGGCCTCCGATTTAGCACGTTCGTCACCTGGTGCAGCCAAGGTCTGTCTTTGCAATTTCCTTAAGCGTTCTTGTGCAGTTTTGAGCTCGACCAACTTAACCTGTGTTATAGGCATGATTTTAATGTGTGTTTAATTATTCATTGTAGCGCTTTGTGCTACGGCCAGATTTTGATAAGCGAATTAACTTACTTTAATGTTGTGATAACTCACCTGTCTAAAAGTAAACCTATTTTGTTGTTTACATCTTTATATTTGTAACTTGACATTTTTAAGCCTCCATTAGCCTTCAGGCTGTGTCTAATGTAGATGCTTAGGGACGATAAGGTTTCCCTTATGTAAATTTTGTAATAGCAATTCTTGCATACGCCCATTTGAACGATTTTAGACTCGATCTCAGTGGAGAGATCCGTCAGTCGGTTGAATTTGGCTTAGTGCGGCCCCATTTTGCAAGAAATCAGCGAAATCAGTCCGATCGTTGTTTAAGCAATTACGCCCCTTTAGGGCGAGATTTATTTAGCGTGTTTCGGATAATATTGCGCCCCCTATCAACCAAGATCTTGGGTAATAATGGGTTTTGTGTACATTTGATTACTAGTACAGTTATGTATTTTTGCAACTGAGGGTTTAGCGTTGATTTCAACTTGACAAACAAAACAAAACTACCGCTTAAATTTGAGACGCGTTTGGTCATACATGCGAATTGCTACGATCTACGACTTTATTTATTTAATCTGGTGAGTTTAATCTGTGATAAATTTTACGATATTATATTATATGAAATCTGGTTTGTGATATCTGTCGTTGTTTGATATACTACCGAGCACTGTTAATATTTTATTAATGTTAATATTCTATTAAATTATATATACTCGTTACTTATGCCTGCGAATTTGATTTGTGTGTCCTTGTCGCTACCTCTAATTTTCAGGATCGCTTAGTAGCACCTTCCGTAGTGTCTGGTTTGACGATTAGCAAAGTGCTGGGTTGCTGCTACTTGGCGCCCATAAATTACTCACCGTTTCAGCTTACGCTTTAAGTCTTCTGTTCGACCCACGACCAGCTCCGGCTGAGAATCCGGTAGCCTTTGCTACTCCTTATTTTATGGTCAGAGTTTGGTAACAAAATATTGAAAATTGAGAACCCTAATGAAGTATAACAATAAAAAAACGAGATTAATGAACATATACATGTTTTATAAATTAAAAAGAGATTCATTCCATCAAAACATTCCCATAGATAGCACTGATAACTGCTCCACTAAATTGATTGACTCTCCAATAGAAGGCAATACATACACTTTTTAAATAAATGAGGTTTCCAGCTTTTGAATTGGACAGGAACACAGTTATATAATTTATAAATATTATACGTAAAAGATCTCTGAAAGATAGCTGTTTTGTGTCCAGGAGGAGTGATGAGGTCCTTGTTCCTGATATTTATGTTATGAACATCGGTTCGGAAGGATATTCGTCTGTGTAAGTTACGGCGGAATTTTTTCCAGGATAATCTTGTGAAATAAACAAACCGAAAAAAGAATATAACGATTTCTCATATTTAGCCACATTAAATATTTCAACTTCTATGAAATATGTTCAAATTTGCAGATACCAAAGATATACCGCAAACAGGAATTTTCAACTCTTTGTAAACGAGCTTGATCTAGAGCATCAAGACAGGGTGCATAAACTGGAAGGCAGTAAGAGAACTGCGATAAAACTAATGAATTACATAGAATAGTTTTGGTGTTGACTGATAAAGAGGATCTATGAGGATACATAAGTTTTAAATTTGCATATGCACGCCGAATACACACACTCACTTGTTCTTTGTATCGAAAGTTATTATCCATAATTAAACCAAGGTTTTTTACTTTTATCCACTATGGATATTTCTGAACCATTAATAATTAAGTTAATCAAATTTTTTACATGCGAACAGTCATTTTTCCATCCAAATAAAAGAGCAGATTTTGAAGGATTTAAAAACAGCGAATGTTTCAAAGAAGCTGTAGCAATATTTTCTAAATCACCATTAATGCACTCAAGCGCATTTTGCAGATTGTCTGGATCAAAAGAATAGAGGAGTTGTGTATCATCGGCGTACATGTAAACATTACAGTTATTTATACATTTCATAAAATCACTGGTGTAGATAGTAAATAATATCGGGCCAAGGATAGATCCCTGCGGCACCCCGAAGCAACATACAAACATCGAGACATCTGATCAGGCAATCTAACGCTTTGTGTTCGATTACTTAAATAATTCGACAGCAGAGCAATTGCATCTGGTGTTAATCCAATAAAGTGCAATATCGAACAGAATGTTATATGATTAATGGTATCAAAAGCTTTACTAAAGTCGAGTAAAATTAAAATAGAAAGTTTACTAGAATCGGTAACCTTTAATATATCATCAGTAACACTCAACAGTGCTGTTGTACAACTATACTTTAACTATGTTCTTATGGTTGAGTATACTCAAAAGTGTATACTTAGTCTTATTATGACCACATATATTTACTTTCAGAAGGAAAGGTTTCTTTAATTTCAAAATGTTAATATTAATATTACACCGACCTCACTGATTTCTATCACTTATACTTGAGTTGGAACTTCCACTGCTAGTAGAGATTCTGCTTAAACAGCTTATATCAGGACTTAGCTTGTTTGGTCATCCTGCAGTATGTCTCCCTAGAATGGACTGCATTCCCATCCTATTTACATTGTACTGAATTACAATTGATAGCTATTTCCCAGCATTTCTGACAGTTCCCATTTAGGTTACAGATTCCAACCAAGACCAACGGCTAAATTGTGGAAATCTCTATTAAACAGGACTCTGATTAACAACTTACATACCAGCTTTAACTCAGCTGCATCTTTTATTAGTAATAAGCCTGTTGAGGTTATCCATCTATAATATATATCATACTAGAATATATGAGTTAATATTTAAGTTAGACCTTATAGAAAAGCTGGCGAAATATCTGTATCACCTCGTTTTGGAAGGAAACACCACACCAGATTAACAAAACACAATTTGTTTTGTAAATAAATCTGAATTTTCCCCTTTCGTTTTTGAGAGATGTGGATACCTTATTCTTCGAAAATACGAGTAGGGGTATACCTTCACAACTTCTTTAGTGCTTGTTGTGTAGCCTAAACAATATGAAATGATATTAAAAGTCCGTTTATAAGATATTTATGTATTATGTACTATGTAATGCTACACTTGTTATCCAAAAAACAGCGTCGAAAGTGATCAATTACATTTTGGCATTTAGTGAATTTAATGTTCCAATGTTGCACTGATTCGACATTTTTTAACATTGGCGTTCGTGTTGTCGTTTCGAATTGTTGCGTTATGGTAATACGAGTATCAACCTATAAAACATGATTTCCATTTCATCAACAGTAGTTGTATTCAAAGCTAAATTACTCGTTTTTGAGTTGTTTTCCGTAACTCGCTCTCTATATAGTATGTTAATTTTTTTAAATTTTGTACGCCACAACTATCAAATTTAGCTTTCTAAGCATTGTTTTCAATAGTGTTAAATTGGTTGCATGCATTACGTTGTCGCGTCACCTTTAGCCTTTTCCGATGTCTTCCCCACATCTCGCCCAACACTCGGAAAGCATCGAAAAATAATTTAGGAATCTGAAAATCAATCTAATCTATATATATCTCCCGAGTTTTTATATTTATATTCCGTTAGAAATGCTTAAAATGCAACTGAAACAAGAGGAAACGCATTTTCTTAAGTAACCACAGCTCATTTCTCCTGTATTGGAAGGTATGCTATTAATCCAAAATTTTAAGACGAGAATATTACCACGTTTCTTCACGAGAGTTCTATACTACATTAAGGTCTCTTAAAAAAATTATTCAAACCTATCATCTATTTGATAGGAAAATGTATTGTAAAATATCATACAATAGTTACATATACAGTGTGTCTCACTTTTCAACTTGACACTCCTGTAACGTCGTTATTTATTTTCTGATTGATTTTAAATTTTTCACAATTATACTACCTCGTACAACGGTTATCTTCACAATTTTAAAATAATTGTACTGCATATCGGTAGCCTACTGTGATCAGAAATAAACGCAAAAAATTAAAAAAAACATAGTAGGTCATGTTTAATCGTAAAAGTAGTTGTGACAATCGTTTTAGGACCACCTGAAAACCCTAAAACCATTTTTGGTTACAAAATTTTGAGTAGCAATTGTTTTATGCAATATTAAAGTTAAATCAAAATTATTTAGTTTTTACTATTTATTTTAAGCATTAGTACAGTGCTTTTGTCTAAAAGTTATTATGGAAGTTGCTCGAACACATGTTTGTTTAATACAGTTACAAAGATTAACTTTTTATTTTAAATTTCACTATACTACATACTTGAACGCGATAACGGGGACGACTATGGAGATTTGTTTTATCTCGGATTGCCAATTATCCACTCAAACTGTTTACTCAGTGCTTTACTTAAGTTTCGTGTTTATTGTATTGTGAAGAATGGCTGAAAGATTTTTATCGGTTGCTGAAGAAATTGAATTAGTTCGTTTAGTGGGTGATAATCATCGTTCATTCAGAGAAGCAGCTAGAGAATTCAATGCTAGACAGCAGCATAAAAATGTTACTTTTCAAACAGCTGCAAATATTAATAATCTGTTTAATGTTTCTGAGAGTGTTTCTAAATCTACTATACCTGGACATGAAAATAGAATTATCCTGCTGCAGATGAAGTGATCTTGGTTGCTATACGTGCTAATCGTAGGCTAAGCATACGTAAGGTTACACTGCAACTTCAAATCTCACAATCAAAAGTGTGGAGGTGTCCTAAACGGCACAAACTCAAACCATATAAACCGAAATTTCTGCATACACTTGAAGAAAACGATAAAATTCGAATGGAATATTGTCTATGGGCACAAGGAAATTAACAGGATTTTTTTTTAAGTTTATGTTTACGAATGGAGTCGTTTCATCACAAAATTGTAGATGGTGGGCACCTGAAAATCCCAACTTTACTATAAATTGTAGGAGACAGTATTCCCAGAAGATCAATGTTTGGTGCGGAATCTTAAATAACAGAATTATTGGTCCATTTTTTTCCAATGAGAATTTTACATCACAACGGTTTCTTCATTTTCTTAATACTGATTTTCAAGACATACTTGATGAGTTACCATTAGCAGTAAGAAGAGATTTATACCTGCAATTAGATGGCGCGCCAATTCATAATGCCACAATTGTTCGCGATTGGGCAAATGCAATGTTTCCAATGAGATGGATAGGTCCTAATAGCCCGTTAATATTATAGCCCCCTAGATCGCCGGATCTAACTCCCCTAGAATTCTTTTTATGGGGAGTCCTAAAACAAAAAGTGTATCAATGTAATGTAAAATAGAGAAGATCTGTGTAACCGTATTAGACAATGAAGCGCTGATATAACTCCAGGACAACTACAAAATATTGTTTCAAATAACAGAAAGCGGATTGAAAAGTGCATTAGACAACAAGGGAGTTTGGTGGAAATTTAAAAACCTAGTTTTGTAAATTAATGATAATTATTAGAAAATACCAGTGCATTGTGGTCTACATTAAAAAGTAAAAAGACAATTTCATTCTAACTTTAATAATACTGTATTAGACAAACTGCTAAATAATTTCAATATTAGTCTAGTTTTGTTTTAGTTCTGTAGTGTATTTAAAATAAAAAGTAAATCTTTGTTATTGTATTTAACAAATATGTGTTCGAGCAACTTCCATGATAGCTTTCAGACAAAATCACTGTACTAATGCATAAAATAAATAGTAAATACGAAATAATTTTGATTTAACTTTAATATTGCATAAAACAATTGGTACTCAAAATTTTGTAACCAAAATTAGATTTTAGGGTTTACAGGTGGTCCTAAAACGATTATCACAACTACTTTTACGATTAAACAAGGCCTACTATGTTTTTTTAGATTTTTTGCGTTTATTTCTGATCGCAGTAGGCTACCGATATGCAGTACAATTATTTTAAAATTGTGAATATAACCCTTTTACCAGGTAGTATAATTGTGTAAAATTTAAAATCAATCAGAAAATAAATAAGGACGTTACAGTGGTGTCAAGTTGAATAGGGAGACACACGTATATATATTGATACCTGTTAAGTGATCACTTCCGGTATGTAGAGGAGGCGACCTAACGTCTGGGTTTTCCACTTACCTAGGTGCACAAAACTTTAAATATATCTTGAGGGGAACTTACAGAATATATCCAGCAAAAGAGGTGAAGAAATTTCTAAAGTTTTTTTTATATATATTTTTTATATCTACAGAATACAAAGTCGCTTTCTTTTATATGCTCTATATATAGACACGATTAAAGCGTAATTGCTTCCAGCAGGGGTGCCATGTATTTCTACTGTACTTCTTATTACAGCTTCGAGTTTGTTAAAAACTACAGCTTATTTTAAGTTTTCGTTACTTAGCAAGATATAATTAGTAAAAATACAGTTTCTGATTGAACTATTTAATTGTGGTATAAAAATGTTTAAAAAATGTGGAAATATATAAATATACTTTTATTGTAATCTTATTTTTATCAAATGTTGTATTTTAGATTTTATAACAGGGACTGTTCTGTTTATTTTTGTCTTTTTGATAAATTCTTTTATTTCTTTCCCCGAAGGATAGACTTTTTTCGAGTGGAAGGCTTAAATCGTTCCTGAACTAATTTAATTTCTTCATCAGGTCATCCTTTAAAAAAAGTGTTATTACCTACTTTGTCTAGAAATAGAAAAATTTGCTCACTTTGTCTTTGTTTATGTACAAATGAATTGATTTTTCTCTTTTTTTAGGAAGTTCGTCCTCATTGTCGTCGGAATCTGTAAAATAATCCGAATTTTTCAAAAGTTATGGTACAATTTAGAATGCTTTATCACCTTCACGGTCATTTTCATTATCAAGTCTTATCGTGTTTGCAACGTTATTGTCATTCTCGTCGGAATCTGTAAAATAATCAAAATTGTTTATTACCGACTTTGAAATGTTTCTAGAAATATTTAGATATAAGAAAATTTTCTTATTTTGTTTTTGTTTTGGTACAAATGATTTCTCTTTTTTTAAGTTCGTCCTTACTGTAGTCGGAATCTGTGCTCTCGTAATTTGTTACTTAAAATGGATTCTGGATTTTCTAATTGTATTGTTTTACTGAAGACTCTTATCGTCCCGTCACCCTTTCCCCATTTAATAGTGTTTCCTGGCGTCGCAAACACGTATTCATTGTCTCCAGAAATGTAATTTTCTATATGTTCAAGAAATAAATCTATAAAATTTTGTAGCATATGCGGAATCAAAATTACCACAGCTCTACTCCATTTCCCACAATTCAAAACTCGTTTATACTTCGTGGTCAACATCTTTTCTGTCTCCGTAGGAGAATTTTCGAAATCTTTGAATTACTTTTTTTGTAATTTTTGTAATCTTTGATTTTCAAGTATTGAACGTCTTCAATGCGTCTTCTGTTAAAAACAGTTAATAGTGCTAACATACAATGTACCAGTAATTTGTAAGAATTTTGATTTTTGTATTATTTTTCATCACCAATTAATGTGTCTTTACATTCTTCGGAAATTTTTAGAACACCATTTCAAATTTTTTTTGTAGCACTAACCAATGGCAATAGCAGTGGTTTATTCCACCGTTTTTTCATCATGTGCTTGGTTGCCTGACGCCAATCTCGAGTACCACGTGACTCAATCAGTTTAATATATATATATATATATATATCTTTGAGCCATGTGTTTTTGATTTTTTTTTAAATTAATTGCATTAATTCGTCACATGCCATTTTTAGCGATGTTTCTAGCCAAGCTGGGTGCTCTAAAAGACTTTTTGTTTTGTGTTCAAAAGTGGAATAATTTCCGAACAGTATGATAGCGGCAATGTCAGGGCCGGTGAGCATAAGGCAGACACAAAGTGTCACAGCCCACGTGGACCGACATAACCGAGAGGGTTACGGAGTAAGGTCAAAGATCTCACATCTGAATGCCCAAGGTAAGTGCGTAACAGACAAAACAAAAGGTGAAGAAGACCCAAACTTCAAAATTCCTATCAAAAGGAAGGATAGGGTTCAAACAAGCACAGGAAAAAAGAATGTGCGGAAGGTAGGGATTGAGGATCCGTATCTCCCAGAAAAGAGCTCCTCCGTTGCTCAATCATTGTGATGGACACCACATACTTTCGCCCCCGGCATCTCTACGGGCTTAAGGCTGGTTCTACACGCGAAACAAATATCTACGGGCTTGAAGCTGGTTCTACACGCGAAACGAAAATTAAATTTAGAAAAGCAAAATCCGGGCAAATGAAGGTTTCTGATGCGTGATTGTCAATTCCGGGAACATCTTATGCCCGAGAACAGCTCCGTCCAACCGACCAAGGAAACTCGGGAATATATGGGTAGAATGCCTTAAAAAGAAGAATGGGTAAGTTTACAAATTCCATCCAAGGACTATCTGGAGAGGGTATGCTGCGCATCATGAGATCGGCGCATTGTGTGAGTCCCACAGCAGTAATAAGTGTTCGTGAAAAGAGAAAGACAAACCCAAGGGATGGCCTAAAGCCGAAGATGGGCCACGAGGGCCCTCAAGGGGGTAAGGAGGATGAACGGTAGGTGAAGGGACGAGACGTCACAAGTCCTAGAAACCATGGTTGTCCTAACAGGCCTAGTTATTCCATTTATATGAAGGTAAACATTGGTGGCGTTCCTGAATAACGCAAACGCCCGTCGTCTCTCTTTACTATTCTTTGGTAATCGAAAAATGTTCTCCACTAAATCTTTTGATTTATGATTTCTTTCTAAAAGTTTTTGGTGACTATATCATTTTAACAATATTTGTAACGTACAACTTTTTGTTCTCTTCTTCTTTTCTATAATGAACACAAACAGAATAAATTTATTAAAAAAATTAATGTATGCTGTGTTATAATGTTGAAAAAGCCGAATTCATATAAAATATTTTGAACCCACTATAATTTTCTCCGACAACGGTTTCTCAAGGGTCTTGTCGATTTCCAAAATTACTGATTCTGGGATATTATTTATTGAATACAGAACGGCGTTTCTGAATTACCACCATCAGCGTCGTCTATATAGTCATTTACATTTAAATCTGCGTCCCTGCCATCATTGATTGTTTCGTGGTTCGAGTCAATGCTCTCTGAGGCCGATACATGACTGCATGTACAATTACCGTTTTGATTACTCATTTTATAGCTAGATTTTAAATCCATATCATCACTTGTATTACAAACAACGCTGTTTTGCAAAGGAAAAATATTCGTGATGTTTTATCGCGTGAAGAATTAACAAATTTGATTTCGTCTTCACGTAATTTTTTGTACGGGATCCGCACATCTTTGTGGTTCCACCGAAATATTCTCAAAATTGCTATTATCAATTCAATCCTGCAGGTATTGTTTTTCTAAATTTCATTGTCAAAAGACAATAGCAGTTACTGGTCCAACCCCAATTTTAAACTACACGTGTTTTTTTAAAACGAACTTCATCATGTTTCTCCACTTTGCTTTCAATCTCTTCTGTTGGATATATATCTTGAAGTTTTAAGGTAACCTTTTCTCTTTTATCAAAGATTTTTGTTTGAATTGTTTCTTTGCAACTTAAGTTTACCTTCATTCCTTTTTCAAGTTTTTCTCCTGCTAAAAATGTAATAATGATAAGTTCTTACATATATTGCAGACCAATCTACTTTGATTATTTTTAATCACGTGTGTCAGTTTGACAATTTAGATAACACTTGAAGTGATAAGTTCTTACATATATTGCAGACCAATCCAATTTGATTATTTTTAATCACGTGACTCAGTTTGACAAGTCAGACCACACTTGAAGTGAAAACGACCCTAGGGTGATTTTCAATCACTATGGAAACTACCTAATTAAATTTCAGTAGTATCCTATCACAAGTCGGTGGCACTGTAAATCTAAGTCAAATTCGAGGTTAGCAGGTTAGCTATTCCGTCAGTCTGTGTCAAAACTGACGCAAAACCTAACCTGATAACCTCAAATTTGACGTAGACATACAGTGCTACCAACATAATATTATTATAATGAAGTGTCAAATTAATTTGTCAGAAAATGGCTAATTTATTTAAGAACTTATCTTTCTGAATTCACCGCGGCCAGTGATAAATCCTTATAATTTTGACAAATAATATCCCTCAAGTGCGTCGCCTTTAAGAAATAACCCTCGGCTTCGCCTCGAGTTATTTCTAGGCAAGCACTTTCGGGTTGTTATTTGTCAAAATTATTGCGGGTGATTATCACTACCCTTGGTAAATTATAGCTGAAAACGACCCTAGGGTGATTTTCAGTCACCATGGAAACTACCTAATTAAAATTCAGTAGTATCTTATGACAAGTCGGTGGTACTGTAAATCTAAGTCAAATTCGAAGTTAGCATGTTAGGTTTTCCGTAAGTCTGTGTCAAAACTGACGCAAAACCTAACGTGCTAACCTCGAATTTGAGATAGACTTACAGTGCCATCAACATAATATTATTATAATGAAGTGTCAAATTAATTTGTCAGAAAATGGCTAATTTATTTAAGAACTTATCTTCCCGAATTCACCGCGGCCAGTGATAAATGCTTATAACTTTAACAAAAAATATCCCTCAAGTGCGTTGCCTTTAAGAAATAACCCGAGGCGAGCACTTTCGGGTTGTTATTTGTCAAAATTATTATTATTGCCCTTGGTAAATTATAGCTGATAATACAGACAGATAAAAAAACAATTAGGGCAGGCTGTGATATGTGTTATACGTTTGGCAGTACTGAAGTGTGTTGTCAGTCTATGTCAAATTCGAGATTAGTAGGTTAGGTTTTGTTTTTGTTTGACACAGACTGACGTAAAACTTAACCTGCAAATCTCGAATTTGACATAAACTGACAATCCACTTCAGTACTGCCAAACGCATAACACATATCACAGCCTGCCCTAATTGTTTTTCTATTGATCTGTCTGTAGCACCATGTTTTCAATAAGTGAAATACTCAACTACTAAAAGTAAGACGATATTTGAAAAAATACATATTTAAACACGGCTACCAACGCGAAATGGAAATTATATTGCATTCAACAGATTTTCGTCTACAATTATTATTAGTACATTTTCTCTTAATTGGAGTAAGAAACTGTAAAGCTAGGAGACAACAATTTCAAATTTTGTATCGTACCGAAGCAAAATGTGCAGAAAAGTGAATATGTTCCGTTTTAAATCTAATGAGTATTAATTATTCTAGTAACATTTTTTTTCTGAAGAATGCTGCATCCACGAATTCAGAATCACGTCATTTGGTATAGTTAAGATTTTTCAGGTCTTTTTCAGAACTTTATTTTATACGCATAAAGGAAAATCTTTTTGGTCAATATTCTTAAATCATAATTGTAAGAGTTTCTAACAATATTTTAAAGCATTAGCAATAACTAATTACAGGAGTAGTAGGAAAACATTAACTTAGAAATTAATAAATATACCATTCCATTTCATCTGTCCCACATGACCAAAATACACTTGCGTGCATAGAAATCGGCCCACTGCAAACTTTTGACTTTAACTATATTTTTTTAGAAAGTATCTATCAGATCAAAAAAAAATATATACGCTGTTTGAAAGACAATTTAATATGCTTTAATATGAGGTAACATTTATTAAAATCTGTGACGGCTTCTTAGGCTTAACATAGTGAAATTAATACATGAAACAAATTATTTTTTTTTATTTCGAAAAGAAGTATGGTTATTGACAATTATCTAACTTAACACTTAATTTTTAATAATGGGTATGACCCCCTCTTGTCCTAATAACATCTCTCATGCGATAGGCATAGATCGAATCAAGTTCGCTATTGTTTCTTGTGGGATGTTAAGCCACTCTTCTTCTACAGCAACCATAACCTCTGGGATCGAAGTTGGGGTACGAAGTCTAGCTCGAATTCTTCGTTTTAGTTCATCCCATAAATGTTCGATCGGGTTTAGGTTGGGACTGCTTGCTGGCCACTCCATAACCCGAAAACCGACTTCTATAATGTAATCTTGTACGATTCTTGCAGTGTGCGGCCTCACTTTATCATGCATAAAAAGAAATTCGTCTCCAATGTAGTCGACGTAAAGTACCACATCAACCGCTAAAATCTTCTCGATGTACCTAGCACCCGTTAAACCTCCTCTCCCGTGACCACGATCGCCCCTACGGATGAAAGCAGGGTCGGTTCGTGCTCCCATAGAAATTGCACCCCAGATCATGCAGGAACCACCTCCATAAGCAATCCGCTCTTCAATGCAGCATTCTACAAATCGCTCTCTTGGTCTTAGGTACACTTTTCTTCTTCGGTCGCTACCATAGAGGCATATCCTGGTCTCATCTGAGAACAGAACAGACCCCCACTGTTGCACTGTCCAATTCAGATGATCCCGTGCAAAACGCAGGCGTGCTTGACGATGAGCTGGGGTAAGTTTTGGACCAATCGCAGGCGTTTTGGGGGTCAGGTTACTTTCTTGCAGTCTTCGTCTTACGGTCCATTGACTAATAGCCACTCCTCGTATTTCACGGAGCTGTTGTTGCAGTTGAACCGCATTAAGGTGACGATTTCTTAATGTTGTTGACACAATAAAGCGGTCATCATGAGCCGTTGTAAATCACTTTCTGCCTGTTCCCGGTCGCCTATAAAAGGATCCAGTCTCGTCGTAACGTTGGCACACTCTTCGAACCGCTGCGCGTGTCATACCCAGTTGTCGAGCAACAGCTCGCTGGCTATGTCCATTGTCTATTAAGGCAATTACTTGGGCGGTTTTTTCCGGTGTAGTATGCATTACACTAACACACTTGAAAACAAAAAACAAATAATGTGCAAATTTCAATTGCAAAGGCAATACTTTCAATCTTTCACAAGTTTTTTATTCTCCTTATAACCACCACATAAATACGTTTCATTTGTTTACCGGTTGTTACGCATATAAACGATAAGCACTCTTGATAAATTTTTACTCGTAATAAAGCATATTAAATTGTCTTTCAAACAGCGTATATTTTGTTTTGATCTGATAAATATTTTCTAGAAAAAAATATAGTTAAAGTCAAAAGTGTACAGCGGGCCGATTTCTATGCACGTTCACCGTAGAAAGTATTGGTTAAAGTGAAACCATTTTGTGTCGCTATTTGTTGTTAAAAAGCATATTTACAGTCTGGTTCGAAATTCTTTTTGTAAAAATGGTATATGGTGAAGCTATTGTCAATTTGTTTAATTCCGGTAATTAGTAATGCTGCTCAGGCGAGAAAATTCTCGATCTCGTCTAGATATTCGAGATTGTGATTGGCATTTTCGCATCACAACAAGTGAGCGAATGAATGTATACCTATAGCAAGCGTGTAAAATTATTATTAGTTAAATAGGGATATCGTCGAACTGCGCTTGCAATATAATGCCCCATAAATATCATCAAGCGGTTATTTTAGGATCAAGCTGAGACTGCATAACCCTAAAATAATCGCAGCATGAATTCTGTACCACAGCATACATTTAAAGTGCGGGAATCGAGTTCTAAGAATACTACGGTAATCCCTGTGGTAAAATTTCAAACAATTGCAAAAACGACAGGATCAATAACAAAAAAGCAAAAATTTGGGACCAACTTCAACACCATAAAATTTAAGAGCTTCCTTTATCTGAGCCGAATGATCTGATTTCAGGCTCGTAAATGACCATATTTCGAAAACAAAAATAAAATGTAGGCAAGATGAATTAATTTAGTAAACAATAGGTATGCGAATAAATGCAGTTTGAAAAAAAAACAAGTTTCCTTGTAAATTTAATGATGCTGAGGTTATTTAATATTTAAAGTTACCCTTAACAATAATTATTTACATGTAGTTCGGGACCCGTTTGGTGTGTGACTAAGTTGTAAATACAGAAAATGGTGATTCTGAGACTAACTTGCTTAGCATGCAGCTAAATAATTAATATAAACTAGAAATTACTGAAATATTCCAATGGTTAGCGAGTGGAAGTCATATGACTAGTTTTTGTTAATTTAGAACGTTTTTTAATATTTTTAAACATCATTGCAATCAATGAAACAAATTAAACCAAATAATATTGCATATGAAAACATGTTACTGATTGAAACACATTATTACATTACAAGAAGATTTGTTTTACTTATAGATACAAATAGATCTCTTCTTACCTTTGTTATGTGCCAGCTCCACTAATAACTTGCCTCGAGAACACATCTTAATTTTTCAAGTACAATAACGCTACTAAATATCACCACGTCGAAACATAAAACTTTATATTGAACATGTCATGGCCGCGATTGCAATATGTAGTAGGAATAATATATAAGCAGCCAAATAGTTGTGAAAACAGCGTTGCCGATAGACGGAAGCAATAAAATGCAGTGTAGTTAACGGACGTGACTTCGTGTTGGCCGTTTCTCACGTTAACAAAACGACACCAGCGCCAGCGGTCTACAGTTGAACCAAAAGACAAATCCGCATATATAGGGGGGTTATAATCGCTTCCGAAAACGGAAGTCACTTTGTTATATATGAAGCGATAACGTTTAATGTATATCTACTGTTGAAGTGACTAACTAGCTATTATCAATATATATATATATATATATATATTGCTATGATTATAGACTTATGTTCGTTTAATAATAATGGTTTTAACCTTAATAAAAAGGAATAGCATGTATCTCAACTCAGGGGTAGGTTCTGAAATATCAAGTAATCTAATTGTAATTTGAATTATGTTAAAACTTCAATAAATTTGACATTTATGTCATTT